>OZ010680.1:13732780-13932831 GCA_963932265.1 Thymelicus lineola
AGCGTAAAGCTGGCCACACACGGTCGCGCCATTTGGCGTGGCTCCAAATGACTTAAGTCAAATGGATGGATGCCAAGCGTGATTCACATTCACGGTCACTCCAATTCTCTTTCATTTGCGCGTTTGACCTGATCGAAAGATGTTGACATGAGTTCTGATTCAGAAGAAGAACTTTTACTTTGTGCAGCTGCTGTTTGTCATCATATAATAAATAATAAATTAATAAATTCACATATTTTAATTTGCTAAATGAATAATCTTTGGAGCCAAGTGATTGGAGAGATTACCTGAGAATGGACGAGCCTACATATTTAAAATTGCTGGAACTCATTACTCCGTTAAGAATTAAACAAAACACCAATATAAGACAAGCAATAACTCCTCATGAGAGGCTGTGTGCCATTCTTCGTTTCTTAGCATCAGGAATGAGCTACGAGGAACTAAAGTTTCCAACTGTAATATCTCCACAAAGTTTGGGGGTCATAATACCAGAGACATGTAAAGCAATTCTCAGCGTGTTGAAGGATTCTATGAAGGTACGTATTTTTGTATTGGTTACTTTATATTTTAAGAACTTAGAGAAGGTATTTGTTAACTTCTTTCAAAGTGGTGATTTTACTACTCAAATAAAAAAAAGAAAATGTGTGCAATTCACACGTGGTAGAAGTGAAACTTTCCAAAATTTTGGTTTCAAGATAATGATATGAAAAAGAAATAAATCAAAGTCAAAGTCAAAATATTTTATTTTTTATTTATATAGGTATCACTGATACACTTATGCACGTCATTTTTTGGCTTTTCGGAAGGTGCTTTATCGTGGAGGAGAAGAAAAGCCTAAAGAAACTCCTCAGCACATCTTTTAAAAAATATTACAAAAAAAAGATAATAATACAAAAGTATTTACTATTCTGAGCGGAACTGGTTGCAGAGCTGGTCATTTCCATGCGTCTTTGTCATTTAAATACTCGTCTACACTATAATATCCCTTGCCTAACAATTGTGTCTTTACACGTTTTTTGAAAGTTTCTATTGGCAAGTCACGTATTAATTTTGGGATTTTATTATAAAAATGTATACCAAGCCCTATGAAAGATCGCTGCACTTTACTTAGGCGGAACGAAGGCGTAACTAATTGATGCATTCTTTTCGTATGGCGATTATTAATATCAAAATTTTGTTTATACGCGTTTATATTCTTCCGTATAAAAACTACATTGTTAAAGATATACTGGGAAGCTACTGTAAGTATACCTATTTCCTTGAACTTTTCACGCAAAGATTCCCGAGACCTAAGTTTATAAATAGCCCTAACTGCCCGTTTCTGGAGTATGAAAATTTGTTTTATATTGGCTGCTTTGCCCCACAGCAAGATGGCATAAGACATAAGTCATCCTAGCAGTTTCGACGTCTGTATACTGCCTTATTTTCCTAACAGCAAAAGCAGCCCTACCGAGTTTTGTCGCGAGATTTGTTATATGTGGGCCCCATTGAAGTTTACTATCTAAGGTCACCCCTAAAAAGACCGTCGATTCCTCCATATGCAATGTTTCGTTATTTAGTTTAAGAGATTTGCTGACTTTTTAAACATTAGGTAGCACAAACTCTATACATTTCGTTTTTTTGCATTTAATAGTAAATTATTGATAGTGAACCAACGCGATACATGCGAAAGAGCACTATTTACGTCGTCGAAATTTACTTTATTCCTTTCACACTTAAATATTAGTGATGTATCATCAGCAAATAGTACAATATCCGCTTGGTTCTTTACATAATGTGGTAAATCGTTAATGTATACCAGAAAAAGAAACGGACCCAAGATCGAGCCCTGCGGTACACCCATCACAGCCGGTGACCCCGATGACTTAATATCGTTT
The DNA here is from genome assembly GCA_963932265.1 of Thymelicus lineola. Taxonomy (NCBI): domain Eukaryota; kingdom Metazoa; phylum Arthropoda; class Insecta; order Lepidoptera; family Hesperiidae; genus Thymelicus; species Thymelicus lineola. The sequence continues at coordinate 13,734,658 of OZ010680.1, forward strand.
ATGCTGACTTTTTGTATTCTATTACTCAAATAAGACGCGATCAAGCTAAGGGCCTTGTTTTTTATACCATAGTGGCCAAGTTTAAACAGCAATGTTTCGTGCTCAACACAATCAAATGCCTTAGATAAGTCACAAAATACTCCTATGGCATTATGTGACGCCTCCCATGCTTCAAATATATGCTTTAATAGCCTAGCCCCGGCATCGGTTGTACTACGGCCTTTAGTGAAACCGTATTGCTCAGGATGTAATAATTTATTATTGTTGAAATGGGTTAGCATTTGATTCAATATTATCTTTTCGAAAATTTTACTAAGGGTTGGTAAAACAGAAACTGGTCTATAGTTATTAAGATCAGTTTTTTCACCTGTTTTAAAAAGTGGAATGATTTTGCTGCATTTCATAAGATCTGGAAAGATACCTAGATCTATACATTTATTAAAAACTACGACCAAATATGGAGTTATAATACCTATAATATGCTGTATTATTTTCACCGAGATGCCCCACAAATCACCCGTATTCTTTACCTTCAGAGACTGAAAGGCCTTAATTAAGTCTCTAGCGGTTATATGTTGAAATTCAAATAAAATATTACATTCATTAATATGATTTTTTAATATAGAAAGTGCTTCCGTCGGTGAAGAAGCTAGTGAACTGGTTAATGTTATAGGAATATTACGGAAGTGATTTTCAAATTCGCTTGCCACGTCTTTATCAGCACTGATTATATTATTATTAATCAATAATTCGTAATTGAAATCACAGGACTTTGCGTTACCGTTCTCACTGTTAATTATATTCCAAGTGGTTTTTATCTTGTTATCCGAATTAATAATTTTGTTCTTTATGTACATTGATTTCGCCTGAATACAAACAATTTTAAATATTTTAGAATAATTTCTCACGTGCTCCTGGAAAGTTGGAGAAAAATTGTATTGTTTCTCGGCGTAAAGGTCATACATCCTGTTCCTACTTTTATAAATACCTACAGTAGCCCAATCACTAAATTTACTATTTTTAGCTAGATCTACATACTTAAACTTGAATATTTTATTAAATTCGTTATTTATGTTATTAGACAATGTGTTATATAGTTTTATTGGATCTCTTTGTTGTAATGTTAACTGCGTTTGCATTTCCGAGTGGATTTTTTCTTTAAAAGTTGAAATCTTATTTTTAGTTATTGGTCTACATTTTATTATTTGTTTTTTCTTAGTGATTGAATTATACAACGAAATTTTTTGTCCGCAGTGGTCTGACTTCAACTTACTGAATATCTCTTTATTTAAAATCTCACAATTGCAAAAGATATTATCTAAACAAGTAGCTGTAGTTTCAGTTATTCTGGTTGGCTCATTGAATAATGGATTTAAATTAAAGCATTTAAACAAACTTAGTAGCCTAGTAGCCATAGTACTATCTGATAAAATGTCTACGTTGAAGTCGCCACATATCACTAATCCTTTTCTAGAAACACATAACCGTTTAAGTACATCCTCCAATGTATCTTCAAAAATAGTAAAATCACCAGAGGGGGGTCGATACGCGCAAACTATAACAAACCGCTCCAGTTCCACACAGGCCAGTTCAATAGTGCGCTCAATAGAAAGACTAACAATGTCTTTACGATCTTTACAAGACATATTGTTGTGCACTAATATTAGTGATCCACTATGAATTGCAGTCTCTCTACAGAATGCACTTGACAATTTATAATTACCTATACTGACAAGATTTTGAGTGCTTGGTAACCAATGTTCCGTTATACATAAAACATGTATATTACAGTATTTTATAAATAATTCTATTTCTAATCGAATCTTAAAGCAATAAATCGAAGCGCCATCTATGAATACAACTTAGCACTTTTTAAAATCTATCTAGCAATAAAACGAATGTTCTATCTTACTCCTCACGCCATCTATGAATACAACTTAGCATTTTTACTGTCTGTATAATCGGCTGGTCGATCTACAGAATGAAAGAATGAAATTCTTATTTTTTGTTGATAAATTCTTTGAAAATATTTAAAAGAGCATTTGAAAGTATTTAAAAACAGTAAAAAATAAAACTAAAAAAAATAAAACTAAAAAAAAATAAAACTAAAAAAAAAGAAATATTCTGAGACGCGAACCTGCGCATAATCATGGCATCAGCATTGTGTGTCTACGTCCTGACCATTGGGCTACGGACAACTTAAATTGAAATACGAAATTAGCGGTTATATTATCTTACCTGTCGTTTTTCCGTTGCATCCGGTTTCAAATCACTAACGGTTCTAAAGAAGTTTCACTTCAAAAATAAAGGACCAAAGTAAAAAAATTAAAAAAAATACTTCCTACTTCCCAACATAAAACAGCTGATTGACTATTTACTATAGATAAGGGTTTTTTGAAGTGAAACTTCTTTAGAATCGTTGTGATTTCAAACCGGATGCAACGGAAAAAACGACAGATAAGAGACACAAATACAAAAATGTGTAGGATGAAGCCAGGAAAGAATGAGACAGAAATATACATACTATAAGCATGCATATAATATAACAGCTAATTTCGTCGTTGAATCTAACTTCTCCGTAGCTCAATGTCAGGACGTAGATACACAATACCTGATGCGCAGGTTCGCGTCTCTCAGTATTTCCTTTTTTTTAGTTTTATTTTTATACTGTTTTTAAATACTTTCAAATGCTCTTTTAAATATTTTCAAAGAATTTATCAACAAAAAATAAGAATTTCATTTTCGTTGTCAAGCTTGCTTATTTAATATCTGTCGATCGACCGACCGATTGTTGTTTCTTAGTTAGTCGCTAGATGGCGCGCTACAGTAATTTTGTGTAAGACGACTGCTAGATGGCACTTAATAATTTACGTGTTGTTGTCGAGGGGTTTTTTATATCTTGTTTAGTTTCACTTCTATCGTGTGTGAATCGCACACACACCTTTTTTTTAGATAGGAGAAGTTGTTTTTGTTGCTCAAATTGCAGCAGAACCCTTTAAAGGACGTCAACTAAAAATTTACGATAATGTTTAAAAGGAAGCCAAATAAATTTTAATAATTATGTTTTATTAACTGTATTAATCTATACTAATATTATAAAGAGGAAAGATTTGATTGTTTGCATTGAATAGGCTCTGAAACTACCGAACCGATTTGAAAAATTCTTTCACTGTTGGGAAGCTACACTGTCTCCGGGTGACATAGGCTATATTATATTTTTTATTTACTATTTTTCCCGAAGCGAAGCGAGGGCGATTTCCTAGTTAATTATAAAGTATTGAGTAATAAATAAAAAACCAACGTTTGGCACTGTCTCGTTCGACGTCTCGGTGCGAAATGAACAAAAAATGGATGTGGGTTTGCGCATTCACGATCCATCGGCGCGATGTTGCAGCGTGACGCCATGGCGCGATTGGAAATCCAGAGATTTATATCACGCCAACCGATTTTCACATTCACGATCAAAATTTGGCTGTATATCACGCCATTTGACGCGATGGCGTGACCATGAGTGGCCACCTTAAGTGATTTTATAGTTTGATGCAGGTCCGCCTGTTTATTAGTTTCGATTCTGTGGTACTGTTCTGTAGTTACTATTCTGGGTAATAAGTATGAAAAAATGGCAAAAGAATGAAATAAAATATAATCAACATATATGTATTAAAAATATTAAGCAGAAACATAAACATAAAAAAATGAATCTTAGGTCAAATGTCAGGTGTGGGATTCGAACCCACGCTCCCTTACGGGAACCAGAGCTTAAATCTGGCGCCTTAGACCCCTCGGCCAACCTGACTTACTTGTTACCGTCGAATTTTTCCTACTCTATTAGACTTTGCACATGCGCAATACGATTTTCATCTATTTAGAGATTTGAAGTTGAAATTTTACCGCTGAATACATTTACTTTGGTTGTATTGAGATGAAATCAGATTAGGGATTATTGAAGGATCATTGAACATTCATCCCCTAAATCGCAAAAATACGGGGTAAAATTTGAACGATTACAATATGATATTTCCGCATATAAAGACACTCTTTCTAAAATATTATCGGTGTAAGTAATTGGGCCGTATATTGTATATATCTGACCCATTAGCACCAAGTCTATCATTTGAATCGATCAGAGTTGTCTGATAGCCTCACCAACTAGCATCGCATATGTATAACCGTTGATTGGCAGGTGAGGTAGTTAACGACTTTTAATCCTCCCCAACGTCCTTCAGCAACCATGGCTTGCCTGCAGTGTTTTGAAACTCAGTTGAATAAAACATTAAGTATCGCCACTCATTTGCGACATAAATATTAGGAAACACTATCACCACTTACCAGGCAACGCTTTTGTGACATAATGATTATAGAGGAGCAGAAGTGGCGATGCGAGGCAATTTTATAATTTATAAAATGTTTTCATACCGGCAACGACAGCACTACGCATATTTCCATGAAATTGTACGGAATGCTGTCTCATTGGAAAAGAACGACACAATGAGCTCTGCCTCACCAGCGACGTCGCCGGCCACGTATCCAAACAGTTTATATTGAAATGTATGGCTTCTACCTCACTTAACGACAGTGTGGTAACGTTGGTTACGTTACATTTGGAAGCGTAGCCACAAATAAAATTCAAAACACCACATCGGCTTCGATCTGATACATCATACTTACCTGCACTGACATTTGACGTGGCGGGCGACGTCGCCATGGCATCCCGTTGAGGTAGAGCTATTGGTAAAGCACAACAATATCGTTATCGTCAACAAGGCTCCTATTAGTATCGTGACGGAATTTATACTATGTATATTTATTGTATAGCTTACTTATATACGAAAGCTTTCATTTGTGTGTGTGTATAATACTACATAAGAAGTCGTTATCCTGTCGTCCAATAAAGAAGCGGCCATCTGCTAGAATCAGTATCACAATTTATCCTAAAAGGATCCTCCGTGTATAAGTACTGATCGAATTATTAAAGCACTCAGATACATATTCCAAAAAGACCGTAAAACTTTAGCCTTAACACAAATCGTGTTATAATAAATCAACTGAACGTACTATAATTTTTTCACATCACTAAATACAGTATCCAACCGAGAAACTCATCTACTCAGAACTCAGACTAGTCTAAAACTAGAACTAAATCGCACGTTGGAAATAATTCGATATGAACCAGCTCTAAAAAGCAAGAGGAAGAAAACAATTATTTATATTCCACTGAACAATTCCGTACACTCGACATCTTCCAGTCGTGCTCCAATACAGTTTAAAAAGCAAGGTAAGTTATTGAAACGATTCAAGAGAACCACTTATAGAAAAGGCTTTCCAAGGAAATGAAAACTTCAATAACTGAAGAGGGACAACACAAAGCTCGGTACTTCGGTACTCAGAATGTAAAAACGATATAAACAACAAAGTCGACGGCACCAGTAACATTACTGCACTCAACTGGACTTTTAGATGATTTGAAATATTCTGGAAGAAAATAAAATACCAACGAAACCATGATCGATACCGATCCATTTCCATTTCCTGATGACTGCCATCGCGAAATGGAAATGGATGTGAAAATAAAATATCGGGATAGATAACTAAAACACTATGCCATTCATCAATGTCGCAAAATATTATTGAAGCAGATATTAAAACAAGTATATTTCGCGAAATATGTACAGCCAGCAAAAGGTATGTACGCAAGGCATGATACAAATAAAATGATGCACATCTGTATAACGCCGTAAAGCTAAAACCGACTAACTCAATTTTTGGGGTCAAAACACTTTTTTACACCATTGTGTTGTTAGAAAGCGCCTAACAGCACGGACACATTATAAAAAGTATTTTTTTCAAGTTAACTACGAAAAAGCACAAGTTTGTCCGAACTTTATTTTTGTAAGACCCTTTGCATTTCGGCTTCAGTTGTTAATGATGTAGTAAAGAATCGTGACCAGTATGGTCAATATTCTGGTAATACTGATCCACGTGGCCATAAAAATTATGCTAACAAGACGCCGCCTGAAAAACTACAAGAAATACGAGATCATATCTCATCTTTTCCTACTATGGAGAGTTATTACGTACGAAGAGAAATTAAGTGTAAGAAAAAATATTAAGTGTTAAGTGTAAGATAATAAGGTATTTGGATTACAAATTATCGATAAACAAAACTTAACGTTGAGGAATGTGAAAAAAGGGATATCTTCCTGTGTCGGATGCCATTTATAGAAGTGTTTTGCACAGAAAATAATATTACGGATTTTATGTTCCGAAAAAGCATCAGTGCGTGCTCTGTACAAAATATAACCGCTTAGATATTGAAGGAAAAGCTAAGATCGAAGAAAAATATCAACAACACATTCAAAGGAAAGTTGCTTGTAATGAAGAAAAGAAGCAAGACAAGGAAAGGGCACAAAAAGAAGAAACATTCATAATAGCTTCATTTGGTCTACAAGCTATAATCCAAATCCCTAGCGGAGACGTGGGACAGCTGTATTATAAACGAAAATCCATAATTTATAATCTGACAACAGCTAGTTAAGTAGGTATATATTTGGTAGTGAATTTTGATAAATATGATTATTGCGATTAATCCAAAATCATCTGAAATAAAAAAAATCTAAATCTGTTTGTTTGAGGTAATATATAAACTAAATATAAAAAGAAGTAAATAGAATTGAGTAAGAAACGTTTTAAACGTCTAAAACGAAAATTCGATTTAAGAATGTAGGAGCAGCCACATTTTCCTACAGGCTATGGGCCCAGGAATGCAATAATAGGGCTGAAATATAAAAACACACGATATAGTGAAATTTGGGTGTTAACGTGAAAATCTATCGAGGATGACAGATGATTCTGGATCCTCCGGTTCCATTTGTGGAACAAAGAAGCTTAGTAGTGCGACAGATTTTGCAATTTGGAAATTTCAATTTAAAAAATACTTGGAGTGCAAAAACTGGTGGAAGACTGTTGAATTTGAAGAGGTTACGCCAGCACGGTATGAAGACTGGTAGGAAGGCACGAACCACAATATGTCTATTATCATCGTGTTTTGCTCACGTATATAATGGCAAAACGACGCATGCAGTAGGGCACAATCTGTGCGGCGCATATGAAGACAATGGCTGGGGTAGACGAATTTCACTACAGAGAAAATGATGGCCCTGTAAGAAAATGTATCCAACATTTTCGTGTATGGAGAAATATATTTCAAGAGTTTGCTGCGATATATGCGATGACTTTACACGTAAGACGCACGTTTATTTTTTGAGAAATAAAAATCAAACTTTTGATAAATTTCGTGAATATAAAGTAGAAGTAGAGAGAGAGAGAGAGAGAGAGACTGGTAAGTTGATAAAATGCATAAGATTTGACAATGGTAAAGAATTCTGTCACCATACCTTTGAAAAATCTTTGAAGTCATCTGATATAAAGCACCAAAAGACAGTACCTTATACGTCAGAACAGAATGACGTGGCAGAGAGGGCAAACAGATAGATAATCGAAAAAGCAAGAACGTTGCTTTATGAGACAAATTTGAGCAAAATGTTTTGGGCCGAAACAGTTAGTATTTATTTATTTATTTCTTTATGTACCATACAAAAAGTACAGAAACAAAGGCGGACTTAATGCTAAAAGCATTCTCTGCCAGTCAACCTTCGGGCAGTAGTAAAACAACGATGGCGGTATATTTGACAAAGGATAAAAAAAATAAAGAAATATATTGAGTAAATAAATATAAGAAAAAAGAAGATTTAATTAAATTTGTTGAAGTGTGGCATTCACCTATACTAATATTAAAAAGAGGAAAGATTTGATTGTTTGTTTGCATTGAATAGGCACCGAAACTACTGAACCGATTTGAAAAATTATTTCACTTTTGGGAAGCTACACTATCCCCGGATGACATAAGCTATATATTTTTTTATTTTTCCCGAAGCGAAGCGAGGGCGATTTCTTAGTTACTATTGTATTAAAGATAATCCCCATCACGATTAGTCGTCCACACCTAGATTTACGCCTCCCCTAAAATTTTACATTTTATATCTTTACAATGATTTTTTTAATTAGCTATATGCATAATATCGTTTATATTCACTACGTGAATATTTCAACATTCCGTAAGATTTTTCGGAGCTCGCGTGCGAACTGTACATTTGGTAAATGCTCGTAACAAAACTACTTTTGCTATGACGGTATTTCAATATCTTTAATAGTTTGGATGATCCCTTAGTGTTCCTCGTTAGGTCCCTCTGAACTTCAATATTTACTTTCCTTTGGTGATTGCTCACCACAGAATAACTTTTGCTATGATGGCATTTCAATATTTGCAATTATAGGCTGATCCCTTAACTTCACACCATCTAATCCAGAACTTCGATTTTTCTGCCTGACAACAAACCATCCAACAAGGATCATCACAAATAATAGTCAAATCGTTTTGAGCCGTTTTTACGGTTTCTAGTTACCAACAAACACTAAAATTCATTTTTATAAATCTATAAGTTTTCCCACAAATTCTTTTATTATAAATCACAGCTAAGCCTAAAAATATATTTTTTTGAAAGCGCAAGCGACAAAGATGCACATAAAAATATGAGATAACCAAGTAAAACAATTCGCCAATGATATGTACAATGATAAAAATTCGCAATTATTTAATAATTCAATAAATAAAACACACACAGCAACACAGCCATAACACAGCACACTGGCTAAGCAACTGTTATTAAATTAAAACACACTGATCTATAAGCTTCAATTTCAAAAGCAAGCATATTTTTTTTTATTTGGAATTAACAAACAATGGGAAGTATTAGGTATCCAACATTCAGTAAAACTGCTCTCAAACAGAGGACCCCTGATTACGTTGTGATCCCTAAAACCTTAGAAAGAGCATTACAGAACCCTTTATTGGAGTAATTCAAAGACAAAAACCTTCAAATAGCATATAGGTAGTCTATTTCATAGTAAACAATCTCTGTATTTTTTTGATATAATAATTTATTAGTTAAAAAAGCAAGATATTTGTTTCAGAATTTTAAGTTTATAAATTTTTAAATTATTTTCATTATGTGGCTGCCTTATTTTTAAATTACAAATTAGTAATACGATAAACATTAAGATTTGTAAGATATGACAAGTATGACAAAATGGATTATATACATACATGCCAATTTCTTGGGGATATATTATGCATTGCTGACGGTAGAGACAATTATAACAAAATGAAGCCACTCTAGCTCCATTAGGGCCGAATTAATCGGCAATATTTGACAAATGTCAATAGTGTGATGACATGGATGAATCAACGGACTTCAAATACAGGTATTGTAAACATACTTACAGTATAGGTACCGTAATTTTAATTGAATTCCATTGAAAATCAAGTCAAAAGATCATTAATAAATAAATAACGCTTCACACTCATAGTCCCACTCCAGATTTGTCTGTGTTGTGGGTGCCAGAACAACACAAAGACAAAAACACTCACACCCAGACCGACAACAGAAATTCAAACTAATCATTCAAATTTCCGCCTCGCTGGAAATCAAACCCAAGACCTTTGGCGCGGCAATCCAGCATGGTAACCATTGCGCCACAGGGGTCGTCAAAGTTCTTAATTATTATTATGACAATGAAGCTGGAATGTATTTATACATTAAATTCAACATAATATATTAAAATAAAATATTTATTTGCTACGACTATGATACAACTTGCCACATTTTAAATGGAAAAATCAACCTGAATAATGTTTATTAATTATCTTTAACCTCGAATAAGAACAATATTGACAAATTTTGAATCTTTAGACTTATCGCTTCATTATTGATATAATACAGCAAACATTCATGAAGGATTGCATTGTTTGTCTATGTTTACTTGTCAAAAATTATCGAACATCATACCCATACAGTTGTCAAATATTGCCTATTAATTTAGCCCTATTACACTATATGTATCAAATCAAAGATAACAGGCAATGTCCTCATTTATTTTCCATCTGCAATTCCTTGACAATACTGTTGTCATTGCCAATGAGTATGGGTGAAAACAACCAAAAGAATGAATCAAAAATGATCCCTGTAATTTATTGACTGAAGGGAATTAATGGACACTAAATAAAAAAAAAAACTACAATATTTTTAAATCACCAAAATAAGTAATAAATCCTTTTCTTTGTTGGACTTTGATTCCTTTAGAATCGATTTTCATACTAACTGAATATTACAATGTATGAACATAACATATCTATAATAAAATATCTTTGTCTGTCAATTTGGCACTGTCCGTCTTGGTATTGTATAATCGTTAGCATGTGAGAGAACACCAAACATCTAAACATGTCCACAAACTTGCACTTTTATAACATTATTATAGTAGGATTTACTAGCAACTGCCCTTGCTTGTGCTTCGCTAAAGCTAAACATTAATATTCACATGGCTCACAGTCATAAAATGTACTGGTAGGATTCTTGATTTTAACATTATCTCTTTGACTACTAATTAAAAACTAAATGTTACCCCTTGCTTAAAAAAATTGCAGGCTTACAATATGTCAATAAAAATGGGACCCAAATTAGTGAGCGATATCCGAGATTAGCAGTAAACCGTTATACAGACTGAAATTCTGAAAACTAATGTTTTGGGATTTATTGTATCTTTCAGTTCAAGTTGGTTTTATGATAATGTGCCTATTTATAATGCCTTTCAACTTAAGGCATTTTGGGTATAAATAGTGAGGCATACATGGAGGCAAAATAATGGCATGCACAGTACAAAACTCAAAATTTGATTTTAATCTGTCAATGCAATGGGATGGAATAGGAGCTCGCATGCAAATTTTAAGTATTCTGAAGATTTTATTATTGTTTTTCTTTGCATTTTCCATAGACTGGACATTCTGTTGTTTAGCTGCAAATCTCACCCTAGAACTTTACAATCTGTATGTTATTAATTATGACTTGCTTTACATTAACAACTGGTTCATGAACCCCTCATAGTGGAGAGGAGATAAATAAAAAAGCAAACCCATTCCCACTACTCGGCTCGGGGTCTCCTCTCACAATGTCAGGCCATAGTCTACCATGCTGGCCAAGTGCGGATTGGTGGACTTCACACACATTTAAGAACTTTAGGGAGAACTCTCCGGTGTGCAGTTTTCCTCATGATGTTTTCCTTCACCAAAGCAAGTGATAGTTAACTTCTATAACGCACATATTTTGAAAATTAGAGACTAACATACACTAGGCTATCTGCTGATAGGAGATAAATATTGTCATCAAATTATCCCTTGTATGTAAAGTGAGAGCTAGGTGGATATGGCTTCAACGCTTTAATGGCCCACTGCTGAACACCGGTCTCTCCCCTTGAGGAAGCCTTGAGCATAATCCACCATGCTGCTCCAGTGCGGATTGGTGGGGGGTTAGTGACCAACCCAAGTGTTTCCATGCCACATGTAGTTAGTATACAATAAAGATATAATCATAAACATGATTGTTTGCAATGACAATAAAGTATGCAATTTTAAATTGCCTCTAAACAGATTTTATTTTTCCTTTAAGAACAAAAATTAAAACCACATACATAATAAAGGACTATATTACATTTTTATTGCTGCTATTTAGTTATTCTAATCAGATTAAATAACAATAATAAATAAAAATAGTGTGAAAATGTTTCCATTGTATTCATACAGCAATCTCAGCGAATATGCTTTATTCCCACTAGTTCAATTTGTTAGTTCGATTGTTGAACTAGTGGGAATTTTTTATCTCATTAGTTCGACTATAGAATTAAATAATGAATTAAAAAATTATTCTACTCAAACGGGTATGAATGGAATTATCATCTCATTTCCTAATTAGGTCATAGTCATTCTTCCATATGAAGGTATTTTAACAAAAGAGCGTAGTAATAGTTTTGATGTTTTTATTTTTGAGGGTAGGTGTTTTTTGAGAAAAAAATACCACTAGTTCGAGGATCGTACTAACGAATCGAACTTGTGACATCAAAGCACACTACTTATGTGTATAAATTCAACTACCTAAATCACATAAAAATTAGGACTTTCAATAGATTAGTCTCCTTGTGTACCAGGTTAAATTATGTGCTATTTCAAAACAAAATAAATACATTGTCATGTGGATGAAATAATTAAAACTCACCTCCTCCGCAAATAATTCAAAGAAGAAATATATAATACGTTTCGATAGGTTTCAGTCCGTTCATGAAGACACTGAGATAGGAATGCACTTAACAACAATTAGGCACTAAACATTCGCAGAACTTATTTGAGGGTCAGGGACTAACAAAAACAAGGTCGTCCACTATTTTCATAGTTTTTAAATCATGTCATACTTAGCTACTAAATATTCAAGACATACAAAAGTAATAGAAAAACTCGATTTCACTTAATTTAACATATCAAACTATCATTCAAAATCAATACATCAATACAACCGAACCGAATTAAAATTACTCTCACTCGGCATTCTTGGCATGGACACCACAGAGTACAAACACTATGTTTTATGGGCACAGATTAAATATGTAGCTGACTCCTGCCTGACGTAGATTAAACATTTTAGTTTTTTTTTTTTATATATTTGCTCTTGGTGTAAGATAATGGTAGTGAAAATAAAGCTTTTATTGTTTTATTTTGTGTTCTTTGTAAAGGGTTTAAATTGGATGCAGCAGCCATTGAAGTTTAATGACATAGAACAAACATCTCGAACAAAATGTGTGTCCCGAAACCGCGATGACCCGTTCTTTTTTCAAACTCTACAAGTAGGGTTCGAACGATACTTTCGATACTGAGTAGGTATCGATACTTTTGTTCGCGATACTCGATACTGAGTACTCGATACTCGTACCTGGTAAGTACTCGCAAGTACTCATATGAAACGTCGGTATCGAGTACTTTTAAAATACTGAGTACTTTTCAGTATTTTCGTATGGAAAAAGATCAACTGTGGCCCGTTTTACCGCATCACTTAGGTGGGCGTTTTTCTCAAACGTTGTTCACTACAATTTTACCATGTCCTACAACTTCTTAGTCGGTTATCAGCAAGACATTGCTTCAAAACATGTTTTTTTTTATTTATGTCGATAAAAGATCTAATAAACTCTATCACAATATACACTGAACTTTACTGAACAATGTGGAATATTAAAAAAACCGCAAAATAGGAATAAAAACATGGCAAATTTTGAGTGTCCACCCTCAGTTACAATATTTCAAGTGAATATTTTTATCATTCTCATTTCTCTTTGGTACTGATTGAGTTGTTTTTTGAAAAGATTGTATGTCTAAAATATAAGATTCAACCTTATTGCAAGATTTTCAGAGTTAAACGTAACGTAAATTAACATTTTCAGCGTCTTTAAAATCGTGTCATGTGGAAATTCCTCAATACGTCACGTCGGTTTTGGTCAAGTTTAAATTCAAAAAATAGCACAATAAGAATTGATTTTGAATAAAAGCAATATTCCTTGTCCCAAGATACCCGCCATATAAAATTTTGAGCAGCAATCTTGCCGAAAAAGTCGTTTGAAGTGGTGGTCCGTCACACGTCCTAAATTATTGTTCCAATACAAACTGGCTTTTTTGCAGGTAAATGTTATTGTTTTACATTAAGTTTGTGTAGTTTATATCACAATAATTTTATATTTTCTGGTTATAGTTATAGTTTTTAGAAAATTCTATTGATTTAAGTGTAATTTCGATTTGATTGAAGGCCGGCGGAATACGTCACAGCTATTACGTAACGTGATGTACTAAAGGAGCTCAAAATGTGACGTATTGGAATTCTTAAGCACTGTTTAGATTGCTAATATTTAATCTGATATGACATTTGATTTTAAATATATTATACTGGATATAATAAAGATTTAAACTGGATATAATAAAAATGCTAATTATTTTTAATTGCATTATTTTTAGACTTGTAGAATGGCTTTGACGGCTGCAGAGCGAGCCAAACGGTACTGACAGAAGATCAAGCAGAATCCAGAAAAATATGAAGAACACAAAAAATTAGTTGAAAGGGTTGGAAAAAACTCAAAAAAAAAGATTTAACTGACTATGATGTAATGATATGATGTCTAGCTCAAAATATTATAGACATTAATCTTTAATAATAGTTACCTACCTACCTCTAATTTATTTAATTTAACTTAATTTAATTAGCACGGTTATCACCAATTACACTTTTATTAGTAATGGTTCTTAAAGGTATTGAACGATCTTTAATAATAAAATTGTCATTACTCTAAACATTATATAGTTCTTGTTTATTAGTTAAGTAATTCCTATACAATGTGAGCTAATTTTAAACACTTGTGGCCTAAATATTAATTAAGAAGAGTTCGTCTTGATAATCTATTTGTTTATACAATGGAAACCATGCCTTATATTTTCCATACGTAACGTCATCTTCCATTACCGTAACATGTCCTATTTTGGATGTGCTTATTAAATAAAATTTTCTGTTTAATGATATGAATAATGTGCAATGTAAGATATTAAAAATAAGGACTAACACAACATGCTTTCAAAGTGTTTATATAAATATGTCATACGTGTCTTATAGCCACATAAAAAGAAGTGTTGTGAAGTGATGCGTACATAAAAGTGACGTAATCTTATATATTGGACTTAAATCACATTTATATGACTAGATAAATCTCAATGTGATACATTTATCAAGACTGATTTTAATAAAGATTCAAATAATAAAAGCTGTTATTCAAATACCTGGCCTGTATTTATTTGATAACAACTTGATTTAGTGACGTAAAGGAACCCCTCATTGGCAGAGTACAACTTTGAGTTTAATTTACCGGAAAATATATACATATTCCTGGTAAAGATTACTATTTTCGTATAATTTAATGTATTCTTAATCAATTAAAAAATAACTTCCTGCAAATATTTCATTTTTGAAATTACGGAATTCCGTTACATAACGAACAACTTTTGAGAAAACCGCCCAGGTAACTAAATTTACGTAACCAGTAACAAGAGAAGATTTTTCTTTCGCAGTTTGGTAACTAGTTGTGGAAGGAGAATTATTTTTCCATTTTCGTAGACCAAGTTATTTCCATCCCTTCGTCCACTTTGGTAACTAAAATTACCCATTTATTAGTTACTAACGTGGACCAGGACTGTTTTTTCGTAGATCTATCCTACTGCTTTTTATGTACAATTGCAAACACTTAAAAACATTTTATATTAAACATTTATTAAAAAATAAAACATTAGTATTTATTGATACCTTTTGGTATCAACTTACATTAAAAATCAATAATGTGTTCAGTAGAAGTTTTGGCGGGAAACTGGTATCTTTAATTTTATTAGTAAAATTCTTGGTAAAGTATTATTTTTGGTTAACAAGTCAACATTAAAGTCCCGGAACGTCGGTCTAGCTGAGAACAATATATATGAGAGATCAATAGCAGAAAGTCGCTCATATTAGTGTCACATGGCTTATTATAGAGAATATAAAAGGAAAATATTATGTATATGTATTCTGTGGCAAGAATTAAAAATATTCATTTCATCTAATATTTTGTCTGTCTGATTTTAAATACTTTTATCTGTAGCAAACTTTATCAGAAATGTTACGTCACAATGACATTTAGTTGACGACGTTGACGTTCTATGTCATAACGTCTATAGCCAGCGCAAGTCGATATTGAATCGATTTGAGTTTGACGATCAAAATCCACATTACGTTGCAGTTTCCATAGAACTAATTAGACATAATAATATCAATTAAATCCACCGTTAATTAATGTGAAGTTAATATTCTATACATTAAATATATACATAACTATTTAAATTCTAATATATATCAATTTCATTAATAAATTCGATAAACCTGTTGCTAAAAGATATCGAGGAGTAAATTCAACGATTATGCCACCGGTAAGATTTTATAAGAATACTTGTAACGCTGACTGCATTATAAGGATAGGATATCAAAACATAATCAAACGAGTTGTTCTACAGCTAAATCTGCAATTAGCAATTACTACAGTATACTTCTTCCTCCGAGTCACTAACTATTGATGAATTCATGTGCTGAATTTTTGTAACCTAAGTATGAGATAATAATAAATAGGTAGCAAATTTCATATTTACTTGTTAATGGCAATGTATGGAGTAAAAAACTACTAGATTTTCTTATGGTTACTTAAAAAATATACTCAGGTTTTATTATTTTCATGAAATAATTTAAAACAATATGAGCATTAAACAGCATATTAAAGTTGTATGATTTTTTTTAATTATACAATCAGATCTCATTAAGTAGTAGGTGTTACCCTGATGCCATATTGTTGTTAGGAATAGATTGGTGGTTGTGTTCCAGAAACAAATGTTGAAAGCCATTTCTTTCTTGGCCAGCAATACATGTGTTACTGACAAAATACATCAGTCCATGGGCGATGCTGGATACTTACCATCAGCTGGCTAATCTTCTAGTTTTTTGGTAAATCATATAAAAAAGAAATGGAAGGCACAGTGTTATATTGTCATGTAGATATGTAACATATCTAAAAATGCAACATACTTTTATTGGGTATCAAAAGTATGTTGCTTTATGACCCAATACTTTATCAGTGATAATTGCCTCAATTTAAAGACTGAAGTGCTGCTTCCATGTAAAATAATTTACATACAATATACATGTTGTCATCTTATTACTATGTGAACAATTTGTAGTGATTGAGTAGTAGAGTCAGGTTTATCAAAACTTAATAGGAATCTTTTGCAAATTTAATATATTTTATTAATATATTACATAAGTAGTAAATGTATGGACGGTGTTGTTTATTTTCACATATGTTTCATTTGTTAAGCAATTGAAATAAAATAAATACTAAATTTTAACCTAAGCTTATTACAAGACAAGTGAAAAACGCATCCAAATTTGTTAGACTGTTCCTGAGATTTGTTGTTGTAATGGGATCTATTGTGTTAATAAATACCCCTAGTAAAATTTTTATTTACTACCATAAACAGACATAGATTATTTACAAATCTATTGTGTTGTATGTATACCTTACCAGCCAAACCCTATTTCAGACCAAGGACCTAGTTTGTCCTGACACAATTAGTATAAACTAGTTTGGCCTGAAATTGGGTATGGCAGATAACAAATAGATCATGTTCCATGTTCCAGCCACACAAGGGGAAGGTGCCAACGAAAGGCTCCAAGCAGATTCTCAGTGAGAATGTGGAAACAGTCAACTTCTACCGGAACATGTCCATAGCTGCAGGCTTGATCTACAATGTTGTGGCATTCACATTGTACTATGAGAGTCTCACAGGCCTGAGCATAGTAAGTATGGATAATATTGATATGTTGTAATTGCATTTTTTCATTAATATAAAAGGTGGTAAAATTGTAATTTCTTTCTTTTTCTTTTCTCTTACTTGGCTGGCAACGCATCAGTGATGACTTTGTTGTTGCTAATGTCCATGGGTGACGATAGCCACTTACCATCAGGTGGATCGTCAGCTTGTTTCTTGGCTATTTCCATAAAAAATAGCTTGAAACTCTTTAGTCATGAAGCAAGTCTTGCAAACATGAGACTTAAAGCTGGCCATACACAATCAAGTGTATGTACTTGTCAAGTTTGCAGTTTGATTTGCTGTGGCATCCAGTGTGCATAAGATAGCTATATATCCAGATAGCCATACCGTGGCCATACACCATCAAGTTTACTGGATGCCGCGTCAAATCCACTGCAAACTTGACAAGTATACTTGATTGTGTATGGCTAGCTTAAGGATAAGAATGTATGGTAAGCCTTATTACAAGCTAACCAGGACTGTATGTGATCAATTTGTAATCTAGTTTGACCTATAGCTCTTTGGTTTATTGTGGACTGCGAGGATTACTTTAAAATAGTTTTTTATGTTTTCATGGTATATGAATAAGTCTTACAAAACACATTTGTAATTGTGTATACAACAAGAATTCAGCACCAATTTATTGATATTATAATTAATAACCATAATTCTATTAGATAACATTTGATATGTCATTCTTACTCAACGTTGAATTGTTGTGTTGTCATACATATCAAGTGTTTGGCCAATATGATGTAGGGTTATTAACAAACAATTATATTGCCTAATTACAAATTAATTTAATGTGATTGCCTCAGACTTCATCTTTGAGAACAATATACATAACTCTACTACATGAGTCTTGCTCAATTGCTCAAAGTGAAAGCTGTAATTTTATTATGATATCAAAACTTATACTCTTATCTTTTATGTGTTTTCGATTCGGGATTCACCAATTTAATTTCAACCCGTGTGACGCAATGGTGAGCGTCCTGAGTTCAATTCCCAGCGAGGTGGAAATTTGATTGCTGAATTTGACTTTGTGTGCTCGGTCTGGGCGTGTGTTTTTGTCTTTGTGTGTTGTCCATAGCACCCATGAGACAGGGAATCCTAGTGTGGGGCTATGAGAGGGTAGTGTTATTTAATGTTATTTAGTTTCATTGCAATCATTTATTTCAGTTCATGAATATCTTCGTGACGTTGATCTACATTGCGGTGTACCAAATGATGCGATACGTCAGTCGGCCGCGCTACACGGAAAACAACCAGCTCATAGACCCTGGACTGGATCTCAACATGGAAGGTGGAATGGGCGAGTGAGTATTTTAGTTGTTTAATAATTCCTATGCCTGCTAATATTATAAATGTGAAAATTGTATGCATGTTTCTTGCTTTTTGCAAAAACTACTGAACGGATTTTGATGAAATTTTGCTGACAGGTAGACCATGATACAATAACCCTTCCTTGGTAGTCGGGTAATAAGAGAAGAGATACAAATCTCTTACTGTGATGGATATAGTTGGACAGACTTCAGACACTTTTGAGAAAATTGAGGAGATCTTTTAAGTGTACCGATCCCTTAAGTGTTGCGAAGTTCTTTAATGCGCATTTTTTTTCTTTCAGCGAAAGCAAGTGATTTAATTTATCTTGAATACTTATACAACATAATGAAAATTAACCATGTCATAAACATTCTTTAAGATTTTCGTTTTAAAAAGATTTTATTGACATTCTAAATTTATTTCAGACACCTGAAGGACATTGTAATTCTGTGTTCTATCACTCACGTCGTAGCGCTGGTGTCAAACTACTTCTGGCTGCTTCTTCTTCTGTTGCCGATTAGGGCTTTCATTATCCTCTGGAAACATGTCCTGGGACCCTGGTTCTTCCAAGAGGCCCCCGAAGATACCGAACAGGATGAGAAGAAACGAAAGAAAATGGAGAGGAAAATGCAACGTATGAAATAGACTTGCAGATCTGGGGCGTTGTATTATTGTTATAGCTTGTAAGTGGCAATTTTCAGCAAATGTTTTATATTTAAACAAATATGAATAAACATATCCACTTCAATGGTTTATTAAATAAATATTTCCTCTAACAGGTTGTAACAATAATGTTTAGTGGGGGCTTGTTTATATTTAAAGTAGACAACCTCTGCTCTCTTACAGAATAGGAGACGCATCAATAATACTATTCGACTTTAATACTACCATAGGATATTGAATGTTGCGAACAAGACTTGTAAGCTCTGCCAATATGCGTATATTTGTATACTTTGTTCTTGCCTTGATGGCTTGCGAACTTGTATGTATGTACTCTGTATTTTCTCATTTCTGTTTGTGATCTTTCACTTGTTTATACTTTGTGAGATGTGTAACTTTGATTTATAACCTTGTCTCGTATTTAGAGAAAGGGGTCTCAAATTTAAAAAATTCTAATGGTACATATATGTGTTAAATGAAAGATGTCTTATGGATGTTTCTCTAGAAGGCGCAGGAATTAGCAGAGGCGTTAGTTGCTTCAGACTCTAATCACTGAGCCGATTAATGAAATGAACAAGTGATAACCGTTTTATAATATACTTTTTATTGATTGGTTGGAATGAAAAGAATTTAATATTTTCCATTTCATTCTCCATTCCCACATTCTATTCCCGGCATTAATTCTTAAGATTCTAAATATGTTTTTTAAAATTCTCTTAATCTCAATCTAAGCGAAAGTAAAATAGTATAAATATGTCGAAAAACAAACGTCTTTATTGCCAACAAAGACAAATTATTTCTTTAAAATAAATTGAATTTCATCACATTAATATATTTTCCGTTAAACGTAAATCACCATAAATTGCCATCTTGAGCTGTTGCTGCTAATCATCTGATAGGGTTTATCGACTGTCACTAAAAATAGACTGACAACATTTTCACTTGTGTCAAAATGTTAATATATCCTAATCATGTATTTATATTATCATTAATTAATATAGTAACTAATATTTAAGAAAAGGTATCAAATTGTAAATTACACTAAGTAATTTACGTACATCAATGCATAATTCATTGCATTTTTACAATGACTATTTCCTGTATACCTACTAAGCAAATTGTAATGAAATATCTTAGTAAATTTGATTCGTATTAATTTTAATAACTCAAAACTATAAAATCAATCGATCAGTTTATTTGAAGAAATATGACAAAATTATCTTGGAAAAAATAAGCTACTTATCTTGAAAAAAAATGTCATTGCTTTATTATTAATTATTTTATTCCAAAATACACTTTGTAAAGGTACTTTGTACATATTTGTAAAGGTAGCATGCGTAGATATATGTACGTATTTATTGAATTTATATGCACCCCGTACAGATACAGATTTGCAATATTCGCGAGGTTAGTGTTTTAATGTAAGATACATAAGTGTTTATAGTTGTACTTTCGCAGCAGATAAAATGATATTTATTTCTGTTATGAATTGTTCTATATTTGTTTTTTTTTTCGGAATTAATGCTCTAAGTCAGAGTCACTAACGGTTACTATAATCGTTGTAAAGAATCACCTTACAAATTCTGTACTAAAGAGTGATTTAAGTAACCAAGTGACTCAGAGTTGGGGCGTAAGTTCCTTTGCGATGTAAGAGTTTAGTTAACTTTATTTTGTCTGTAAAAAAGTATATAATCATGTAACTTATGTACCCACTATACCTCTCTCAGTCTTTTTCTATTCACTGTAATATTTCACCTAATATGGCTAATTACAATTTCCAAAATTTGGAGCCAAATTCGAAAAAAAGATATTGCTGTGTTACTAAAAAATTAACGTAATTTTTGATTTATACAACAATGTATGACGAATGGGGAATTAAAGAGTTTTAGTAAAGATATTTTAATGGATGGATAAATATTGGATTCGACTAGGAATAGGGATGTTGAATAATTTTAGAATTCAATATTATTTTATAGATAGAACCTCAATATTCACGAAAAAAATATTATAAAAAATATTAATCTTCAATTTAAAAACAAAAATTCGTAAATAAAATTTCCAACCAAAAACGTCACGTGACATCAATATCCGATATTCAATACCTACTATCTACTGAAGTTTGTTGAATTTCTATATAAAATAGGAACAATGACGTCATATTCTCAAAATGGCGTTTGAGGTCACGTGACAGTGCGTACAATTTTTTACATTTTAAATTAATGATATTTAATTTATTGTGATTGATTTCGATAAAATAATAATATTTTAGGCCTTTAAATGTTACGACTAATGTCAACGTCCCTATGTATTCACATAGTGAATAGATATTTTAAATGCAACGGTACTCGCGTTTCGTATTTTATATCGATGTTTCGGCCTAGTTACATGGATCGTACTCATTATGAGACTACAATACGAATCGTGGGTCCCATTGCATTCAAGATGCTCAATGTCCGCGATGATATAACTTTAAAATCATAGTGAGTAAATGCTTTCAAATACAAATTATGGGGATTCGTTGTTTCTTTGTATACCTATAGTGGCGTCCCGTTAGGTTTAGACGGTACACAACTATTTGAGTTTTTAAAGTATCATAGACTTAAGAGATGCAATGAGTACGAAAACATCATTAATGTTAAGGTCTTTTGGTGAATGTTTTGTAATAAATACATCTATTTATATGTTTCTTTTATTTTCACAAAATCATTTTCTTCTCATCAGCAATATATATTCATTCTTTTTTCCAAAGAAGAAGTTATCGGAATCTTTTAAAAATTAATAAATATTTCAACCTCACATAACTGTCTCACGGGCTTGGGTCTCCATTCAGAATATGAGCGGTATATGTCATGGTCTACCACGCTGGTCCAATGTGGCTTGGCAGACTACACCAAGAACTATAAGAAGAACTTTCTTATGTGCAAGATGTTTCCTTACATCGAAACAAGTGATATTAATTATAAAGGTAGTAAAAAAGTACCCTGAATATTGATGATGGCAAAATTTTGCTGAAAGGAAACATTCCATTATTTTTTTTAAATAAGTAAAACTGCAATCAAGGATTTTTGAAAAATCACCAGCTCAAACCGGTGAAACGTAAAAAAACAGCCTGTATTTTATGATACTAAAAGGGTCATTCATAAGGAACAATTTCTTTTAAACAACATAATTATGAAGAAAAATAAGAGTTGCAATTTTATTGTAAAGTTCCTACTTACCTACTACAGTAAACAGTTCACTTAGTGTATATTTTTTTATATACCATCAGAAATTAGAGATTTCAACAAATAAAAAGCCCACCGACTTTTTAAAAAAATCTGACATTTTGACAGATGAATTTTCGATTGAAAATTAGGGTGCTTTTTCGATATTAAGTCAAAATAAGGTGGAAAAATAAATATTTTAAATAAAAAAAAATACAGTATATTTAGGACATAGAAAGGAAAGTTTTCACAAATTTTCGTGAAAAAAGAAATATTTTTGTAAAAAATAAAAATGCAAAAACTTGGTTACTTATTTGAATTTTTCACATACATTTTGAGGTTATGTAAAAAAATGAAAATACAAAAGTTGTAGACCTTTTTATTACCTACAATTTTGCCATTTAACTTTTTTCCATTGGACTTGTTGTTTTGCTGGAAATTGAGATAAACCGTTTTTTACCCTTAAACCCCCCCTCCCCCGCACTTCACGACCTCAGATCGCCCGCAAATTATTTTTCCTTTCATTTTTGTTATATTCTCTTCCTTTTGCAATGGGTTTCATCCTACTATTATTTTTTTTGTTTTCAAAAATTATCGGCACTGGTCTACTATGGACAGATTTATTCTTCGACTGAATTTGCTTCGTGTCGCTTTTTGTATCGAGTTATGGTGAATATTTAAAAGTTAAGAAACATCAGGCGCAGTCAGTCGGTAGTTGAATTTGAACGTTTCCTTGCTTCGGAGGGCTCGGAAAGCCGTGCCGTCTTCGTCTTCATCGCCGTCGCCGTGCAGTCGTTAAGCCATGTCGGAGGCCCTCGGGCGGTTTGGAAACTTCCGACACTCGGGTTGGCCACTAACCTCTCCACCAATCCGCACTGGAACAGCGTGGTGGATATGCTCTAAGCCTCCTCAAGAGGAAAGACCTGTCTAATCTAAGTAGTGGGTAGTTGAAGCCAGCCAATGTTTTATGGTTACTAAGGTTAATATTATTACTGGTATTATTATTATTTTTCCGTGAAGCCTGCCTGTTAGTAAGTAACGCAACGGTGATGCTTTTGGTGTCACTAATGTACATGGGCGACAGCGGCCATTTACAATCAAGTGAATCGTCAGCTGGGTTATGAGTTTAAGACCCATATAGTCAAAAGTCCAAGTCAAAGAATTTTATTCATATAGGTATCACTGATAGACTTATGCACGTCATTTTTTGGCTTTTCGGAAAGCCTCTTTTATAATCTTCATAACCTTTTGCATAGTTTGGCTCTTGTCTTCTCTCACTAAAAAGGCCTAAGGCCCATAATGATAGTCCGTTACGCTGCACGCACCTTCGAAAAATTATAAAAAAGTTTCACGTGTGTAGGTTTCCTAAACATATTTTTCATTGCAATATCGGGATTCATTAACATGACAGTGACTCAGGACAGTGATTAAAAAAACTATTATTTCTCATTTTCTGATGTTTTTAGCCCAGAGGTGTATGGGATTTAGGATTTAGGCGAAATATTTTTATTATTACCTATTATAATTTTTCATTGCTTCCATTTTCTAAAACAAAACTCCTCCATTTAATGATTTAATATAAATTATTATTTTAATGGACATACGACGTAAACCGTGGACGGAGGAAAATGCGTACACGCGAACATTTTCAACTTGTTATAACAATACCTTCGAGCGTTTCTTTTTGGTCGCCACAGCAATTACGTGGAGAGGTTAGCTGCAAATTGTTAGTTCAAGCATATTACTATTATTCCTTTTGAGGCTTATTGTTTAAAACTGCGTGATGAATGTTATTATATGCTTGCCTAATCGTATTACGCTTGGAGAACACTGAATAGAAGACGTAGGCGCAAGTTCGCGGTCCAGATAGCTGTAGTGTGTCGGTGTGCGCGGTGCTTTGCGAGCCCAGCCGCGAATTTACGAATACGCGCCAGAATATTTCAAGTAAGTTTTTAATTTTTTTAATTTATATGATGATATCACTTAACGCAATGCCTTTATTAAATCAAAATTTAAGAATTAAAAAAATGTTCCATTTATAATATTAAATGTGATTTTTTACTTATAATTTAGCTTGCGTTTTTACCACCTTATTTTTTGTCTTTTTTTGTTTTGATGTGCGAATTATTTATTTTGATATAATTAGTTTTTTTAAATATTAGGTAGGTAACTATATTGTTTTTATATTCCGCTACATACTTTTTTATTATACTAGCTTGTCAAAATAGTACCATAAATCAGAAACACAATATTTTTTTGGGATACTTAATTGATTTTAATATGAACCATTTCTATAATAATTAACAGCTTCGGGCTTCACGTAAACAAATTTTCCTTGGTAACCCATGGAGGGGAACCTTAATTACTACATTTATTTTATTTTCAATTTAACCCCCATGTATTTTGGCAACATTTTTTTTAAGAAATCTGATTAGAGAAAGGTTAGCTGTTATTCTACGCTCGTAATTAGGTATTACGAGAATTGCACTACTAAAAGAGTGATAATCAGGTAGGTTTTTAGCCAGTATATATACCTACTTAGGTAACAGCTGTATTTTCAAGTTTTCTCAAAGAATCAGATGTGTTCAAAAATCACAATTTCTCGAGTATCAGATGAACCACTGAATATTTCTGAACATACATGATAGTTAAATTCTACTGATTTATTGAGGTCCTTCACCCCAGGAACGATTTAGTTGATCCACTCTCTATTACTGTTACAGAAACATAATTTAATTATAATATTGCATTAGAATTATATTTTACATTTCTAACATACATAAGGAGTAGGTTTTATTCCCTTATCAAAGTGATGATTCAACCATCTAAAAAGAACAGATGACATTTAGATCGAGATATCGCAAGCAGTATAAATTTCGTGACATTTCCTAATATAACTGCATATTACAAAATATTTTGATCACGACGTTGCTATAATCTGCCCTCTGCCTGTATACTACGAGTATATGTATAAAAGGCAAAAGTAATTGACTGATGTTTTAACGCACAGGCTAGGGCCCTTAGGGCTAGAAACTTAAAATTTTGCACACGTAATTCCTCTTATGACGTAAGCATCCACTAAGAAATGATTTTTCAAAATTCAATCCCCAAGGGGGAGAAAATAGGGGATAAAAGTTTATATCTTATATAAAACATGTTGCAGAACAACGTCTGCCGGTTCAGCTAGTATGATATATATTATTTTCTAATGGACCCTGACCTCTATCTATTTATAAACCCATTAATATTATATGATATCGTGTAGGTACATAATTATGCAACAATTGTGTAGGTGTATTTGTAAAATGTCTAACATCAACGATTGCAGAGCATTCAATCTTACCCGAGATGTATAGTAAACCTTTGTTTTGAATTGAATTGTAATTGAAATAGGTTAAATATTGTGGAAGCATTTGTATTATACGGACAGAAAAACTCATCAGGTGATAAAATGTAGGATGGGACTCTGTACTTATTCGCTAATTCTGCCGCGCCATTCTACATTTAAGTACAAAACAATTCATTCAAACATTCATTTTCATTTAAAAAACAATCATCACAAATGAAAAAATACGTCAACCACAAGAAGTTTTAATGTAACCACAGTGGTTGTAATGTACCTAAATGAATACATATTATATTCAAAACAAATATTTGTAATTATTTCGGTAAAAGTTTCGTATTACGTTTCACTGCACACCGGCGAGATTACAAAAATCTAATAAGCTAGTTACGTAATTTTTTAACTGGGTTACTCGTAAAATTGGCCATGTGAGGCGATGGTTGGCGGTTTGACCCGCGGTAGGGCGATTGACCCACAAAATTGTTGCCATTCTTTGTTTCTAACTGTTCATACATAATATTTCGGCGACAGACAGTAACATGACTTCTCGAATTGCTAAACGACTAAACGTATTGAACTATAGTTTCATTATCAACGTGGTATATTAAGCGTAGTAATGCAAAGTAAACTATTGATTCATGAATTGTTGAGGATATATTCGTATAACGCGAAAGTATTGACAAATACATATAGGTATTTAGCAAATTTGGTAATTCCTACATTGCATGGGCAATCAAAAATACGTATACGTATTTACGAATACGAATTTAAATAAACTATTCGATTGTATTTGAAGATGTTGACGCGTATAATTATAGGAAGGTCTCACAGTTTCCTATTCAGTACTTTTATTTTATGACCGTAATAGATCCATACGCACTAATACAGTCAGTTGATATTTCCCTTTTATATTAAGCAAGTGGATACCCGGCGTGTGCTACTATGCTAAAAATCCATTGAAAACCATCTTCGCATTATTGCCTTTCAAATTAAACTAGTTTGGGGCACATCGGTTGGATGGTTTCAAAGTCTATGAAAGACATTGCCAGAATCTTTTTTTTTTGTTTGAACAAAACCGTACATGCTTCAACAAAACAACTATTGAATTGCAATTCAACGAACACAATTCGTCGAATTACAATTCATCGAATCACCAATTCATCGAAAACACAATTAATCGAATTAAAATTAGTCGAATCAACAATTCATCGCAAACAATCATTCGAATGACATTTCATCGAATGAAAATTCCTATAATAGAATCACCAAAAATTTAATTTTCATAATTTATGATTATTAACAAATATTTTTTATTATTTCTAACGTCACACATCCTTGAAAGGTAGCACTGGGACGTATGCAGCATGCATGACATGAACATTTCTCGTTGTTAATCTTAACTGGATCAAAATCATATACCGGATTCAAAATATACGATGTCCAAAATCACTATAGACAACATTTTCAAGACAAAGCGCTATTTCTGTTGTTCCGCCCATCATATTAGTTCTGCTCTTCCAAATTCTAAAAATCGTATTGTATCGCATTCATAAACGAATTGTCATTCGATGAATGATAAGTGTATATGGTCGGTTATATAGAAAAGTGCGTATTCTCAGAATTTATAAGTGTAGAAGAAAATATTCTAAACGTGCGAATCCATCATCGAATATGGCCCATTAGGAACAGTCGTAATTATAATGGGCCTGGAATCAAATCTGATATCCTTCCTCTGCACAAGCTAAATAATAACTTAATTAAATATCTGCAATTTGCATTTGTTTCGTTGTCCATCAGTTTTGCGCTTCAGTAGTCGGGATGTCATAATCTACTGCAACCGGCCTTGTAATAGAACACGAGAACTGGAATGCAATCCAATACAATGTCAGTTACATATCGAACTTGCTTCGTGTTCCACTTTCCTAGTGTACTTTTCCTGTGCAGTGCACTAGATATGCAGCTGTGACCACTTGTACTCGTATAATGTACAATAACATGCTGCGTCAGAGTATTTCTGAATCCTCAGACTGCAGTAAGGAAAACGCATGGATTATTCTAAGCTAAACCACGCTTCACTGTTCTGCCCTCGTTATGATAAACAACGTATCTGACATTTTTGGCGGTAACGAGTTATTAGCATATTCGTAATCAGCGAAATTAGATCTAGGTATCTAGATCTATTATCTATTTTTTCGTATGTATTATAGAAATAAAAATAAAGGTAAGCATAAACAACGTATGTGCAAAATTTTCATTCTCTTCCTTATGAAGAACAACGTATTGTCCATTACGTTTAGAGTTATATTAGTTTTTATATATTATTAACTTTGAAATTAAATAGGTAAGTTATACCAAAAATCTCGTCTATTTGACGCAATGAAATAATATACTTACGTACATTTCATTAATTTGATTAATTAATGGCACAAGGAGCCAATGCGATTATTATTTATAGGATTTCGTTAAACTATATGAAAGAAATACAAGGCATAAACACGTAAGAGCACTTTCCTAGTGATAATTAACGTAACTGAATAATTTTCCTAGGTATAAGCAATGCAACTGCTTAAAAATTAACACTTTTTGGGTTCTATTAACTCAGAAAACATTTAGAAAACAGAAAAATGTAATGAGTCATAAAATACACACATATAGTAACAATTAATTTTAACAATTTTGAAAATATCTCAATTAGTGTAGTCGTGACAACAAAAATAAGAAAAAAAACTTTAGGCGCGTTCATCTCGGAACTTGCTGAAATGCAGATACGTTGTTTATCATAAGGAGGGCAGTGTTATCCTAGCGACGGTTACTATAGCAACGGAAGTAGCAACGCATCTTATAAAAAGCATAAATCTATACTTACTACATACTCGCTACTCTATAGGCGTAACTCTTCGAGTTTTACAGCCAGACATAAAGAATAGAAATAAAAAATAGAAGAATAGAATAGAAAGAGAAGAATAAAAGAATAGAATAGAATATAAGAATAGAATAGAGAATTTAAATAAAAAATAGAAAAATAAACGGAAACTGAATAATCTTCGATTAGGTAAACACTAGAACATTATTTCAGACACTTAAACATATTATACGAGTGCCAAACCATATTATATTAATAGGTATAAATAGATACACTTCTATGATGCGGATAAATCGATCTCTAGGATGCGGAAAAAATATAATAGATTCATTTTACATACTTGTGTGAAGTAACGTTTTATAGTTCTGAGTTTATCTTTTAGAATTACAACATGAAGAACTCAAGAATTATTTTATATCCTTTTGCGTAACTTGTTTGTCGACTCTTTTATGTAAAAATATAATAAAACAATAGCCTTGAACATATTTTTTTGATATTTCTTACATTATTATCCTTTCCTACTTAATATTATAAATGTGAAAGTTTGGATGTTTGGATTTTTGACTCAATCACGCAAACATGGCTAAATGGATATGGATAAAATTTGGCACATGGATAACTTTCAACATAAGTTACCGATAAGCTACTTTTTATCACGGAAAATATACCTGTTCCTGAGGGATAAGGTACAATTTATAGTCATCGGAAAGCAGATATGACGTTTTTTGTCACAGTGACAGATTTAATAGATGTAAGAAATAAAAGCGTTGGTAATACGCAGAGACATCCTAAATCTCTAATCACTCGAGTTGAGGTTGATTCTAGTCAGTCTATAAGCTTGTGATCGTCGGCAAGACGAATAGCTCTCCGTTGAATTCGATTGAACGGATCCACTTGGCCAGCTGGGGCTCCAGCTTAAAGGTGAGAGCAGTACTCCACGTGCGGCCGAATTTGTGCCTTATAGAGCGTCAATCTGTGCTTAGGCGTGAACCGCGTGAAGTATCCGATAGATACATAAACCGAGTAACAGTTTATGTATAAGTTAACAAAATTGAGATTGTTAGTAGTAGTTCTCCCATTCCATACGTTTATGTGAAATCTTCTTTTGTTGTTATTATAACCAACAAAGTTGAAACTATCCACCAAGGTTTAAGATGGCCGGTAATAACAATTTTTTGCATTAGTGTCCAAGATGTAACACTTTTTAAATTATTTTAAGACAAAATGTAACATGATGTAAAAATTATTGCGATCGATTCAGTAAGTGATTCTGAACAAACTACTTTCAGCTTTCGTATATACTAAGAATAACGCTGTATATGCAGAATTTTGTGTGTATCGATTTAACTGAATAAATCATTGCTTAAAGTATACAGGTCGCTTAAGTGGCCAGTTACTACATAGTAATTACTAATTACAATTTAGGTAATGCAGTTTCGACAGTTGTTAACAGTATAAACAAGTAGGTTGATGTATGTTTGTCCACCTAAAAACTAACGCATATTTTCGCGCGGTTTTTATATTTAATGCCAAACGAGTGTTTGCATGAAATAAACAAGAAAAACTATAGAAAAAAGAATGCCAGTTAAAAACTGAAGTTATTGCCGGTGCGGATACCATCATGTAGAATTATTTTGGTAAACGATACGACACTCACGCGAAGAGAAAAAAATAATACAGTTTTTAATCGTGGAAATTTAAAAAATCGGTGAGTTTGTAGTTATATCCCGCTTCTGAGATAAAAACTTCCTAAATAAAATCATTTTTATTTGATGCCATGGATGTCATTGCTCTTTTTCTTTCGTGTTCGGATTGGGACGTCAATACGTTCAAAAAATTAAAAAGAAAATTCTTTCCTTTTATCTTTTATTAGTTTTTCCCTTTTATCTCAGAAGCGGGATGTAACTACAAGCCCACCGATTTTTTAAAAGAGACTGGGATGGTTCTTAATAATCTTGGGCTAGAATATCGAAAGTTGAAAGTATGCTAGTTTGAAAGCTTTGAAATTATTAAGTTATCTGTGAAAATTAGACGAATGTGAGTAAAAAATAAGATATTTTGAAAAAAATGAGATTATTAAAACAGGCAAAAAATGTCACTCTCACCTGTGAAAATTAAATCTGTAATAAAATATATTGTAGGTATATGTTGCATAATAAAATAAAGTAACGTGTAACTTAACTTGTTTGTTCCATTTATCCAGTAAGTAAAGAAACAATAACTGTTTGTTTGTTAGAGTGGCCTTCCATGGTCCATCTATCTTATTTGAGATCAGATTAGAGAGATCAGCTACCAAAAATTCTGTCGGATCTCAGGCTCCTATATTCTTTTTACCTTCTATCCAACGTTGTTGAATAACGGATGATTTCTTTTTCGAACGGATAGTTGCTTCTATTACGCTAGGGCCAAACCTGACGGCCTTTATTTCTTCACGCAGACAGAGTGCTATGGATAACGGATAAGAGTGTGCTAGCAGATCACTAGTTCTACCAGTAATATCAGGATAACTCCGAATTTACTCGTCCGTGATACTGATGCCAGCACGTTGAACATCAGTAAAGATAAAAGAGAGAATGAGGAAAAAAAAAGATATAGAGTCTAACCTGAGTCCACCGCTTCCTTCTTAGGATGAACGAACATGCGATAATATTATTATTATAATAGTTGGATGAGCGAGTATAATAAAAACTGACATGACCAATGAGGTTTAACATTTGCTCTGTACACTATTACATAACGTGACGTATATGATTACGCTTTCAGTTCATTTAACTACATGGAACTAGATGGAACTTATGATGATACAGATGCAATTAAATTCAAAGCAATTAACTTCGAAATAATTTCAATTAACTTGTTAATTAATTAACCAATACACGTGCACATGTAGAACTCATTTATGTATTTTTCGATCTATGAATGTTGCGGCTTCAACTCATGAATAGTCCATTGCAGGGCACAGGTTTACCATCAGTTCTACTGAGTTTGTAGTAGAATAGTAAAACTAGAATAGTCCCATGGATCAGTTTATCACACTTCACAATACGTTCGATTACTCCACTACGAGATTAGTGTTAATAGATATTGATTCGAAGTTTGACAAAAGAAAAGACGAGCCTGATAATGACATTTTGGTACCAAAACCATCCCCAACTGGTTGACACGTTACACGAATGCACGAATTTAGGTCACGGTTTTCGGTGCGTAAACTAATCCTATTACACACGTTGCGAAAATTCGTGACTTCCTTCCTTCCTGACGTTCTTATTAATGCACTGTGTATAACACTCTTGCTACGCTCGGGCGCTAATTTTACACCCGTGCAATAATGTACCACTTTATGCACCGTGTCATAATGCACTATTAAATACGTTTACTTAACATTCTAAAAAAATCTAGGTAGGATTGATTTCAAATTGGCAGGCCGAATTCTGAATCGCGTTACGCAATATCAAGAGCACGTGAATAGCTTAGAATTATCTTATGTATGTACGTATGTATGTTATGTATTAATCGAAATAGCGATAGATCTGCTGTGCTTTGAAATACGATGGGGAATCGTCGTCCAAATCTTCCAATCACTCGTATTCTTTATGACAGAATACCGGTGGGTGATGATCCTAGACGAAACGTTCCGACTCATGATTGGCATTTCTTGACAGTTAACAGTAGTAGTAATATTGTTGAGATTCAATACCTATAAAGAATTTTAGGGTTTTTCCGGGGTTTACCGGAACATTTCTTCAAAGGTATTACGAGTACAATTCTTTTACGCTTAACGGCCAATCTACATATTTTGACTAAGGTGTAGCGTTTGTGAAGATAGGACTTTTATAGTTAGGGCCTGTAGAGTTTGAAGCTTGGCTATAAACGAGATATGATAACTTTTTGATGTACTGCCATAATGGTTTCATTATGGCAACATTTTACATGAAAATGTTTTTGGTGGGATACATTTTAGGCAGTACCTAGTGTTTATTTAAAATATGTATTACAATAAATTGCAAAGTACAATGTGTTGAAAGAAAACCCAAATTATCACGAACATCCATCCATTCGTCGTTGACATTCCCCCTGTACGGACAAAGCGCTTCGCTTCGTCATTTATTATACGTACAGCGAAGGATTGGAATAATTTGCCCGCGTCGGTATTCCCGCTCGATTATAATGTGAGTGTCTTCAAGGCAAGAGTGAATAGGCTTTTACTAAGTTAATGCGCTTTACCACCAATGACTACATCGCCACTTACCATCAGGTGGGATTGTAGTCAAGCATTAACTTATAAGATATAAAAAAAAACAAAAAAAAAAACTACTAAAGTTCAATGACCTTTACGCAATGTGTGACCATTATACTCGTAAAACGTATCTTTACATGTGTAACCTTCAAAAGTGTAAGAAGAAATAAAAATTAGTGTTACCCACGCTTTACCTTGATCTGACATTACCTCATATTTTTTATATGAGGTCTTTTTTGGTGTATTTTTAATGGAGTTATGTACAACTCTTTATCTAACCAAATATATGCCTCGTTCTTGCATAGTATTGATGAAATGTGCACACTGGATGTCGCGTCAAGTCAAACTGTAAATTTGACAAGTCAAACTGTAAATTTGACAAGTCAAACTGCAAACTTGACAAGTACACTTGATCGTATATGTCCTCCATTAAGGAGGCATAAAAACTTTCTCAAATTGACTACAACCCCATACATACACACTTCACAGAGCATTAGAGTGTCCTTAATTAGGTACTCTAGACTCTAGACAGATGTACTATTTAAGTTTGGTAAACTTTTAAGAAGCTAAACTAGACCGCCCTTCGCTATGGCAACAATTTCCATAGTAATACTACAATGAAAGTAAATCGATTTTTTTAACTGAACTTGTTACTTTTTGCACTACTGTGCGTTGAAAACAAAATTTGTAAGATATCACCTTATTAATTCCACCTGAATTATTGCCTGTAGAATCATTCAAGGAACATGTAAAAAAAACACAACAACACTTTGGTTGTCAAGGGTTACTATACCGTAGATGAATATTTAAATTACAAGAATGCATCGTGTCGATTAGTAGTTCAGCCGGTCCCACTCAAGTTAGGATATATTTTTTCTGTAATCAATATGTTCCATTGTAAATTTTACGATTTTTAAAAAAAAGAGCTGAGGAGTTTCATTACAATTTTTCTTCTCCTCCATGACAAAGCACTTTCCAAAAAGCTGGTAGATAAAAAAATACGTGCATGTGTATCTACGATGCCTACATAAATAAAGAATTTTGAATTTTTGAATTTTGAATATTATGAAAGGGAAAGTTTTGATTTTTTGTTTGCTTGTTTGTAATGGATAAACTCAAAAACAGGACCAATTTCAAAAAATCTTTCACCAATAGGACGCTCTATTGTACGCCGAGTAACATGGGCAATATTTTATTCAAAAAAATAGGGATTTATACGAAAACCGAAGTGAAGCGAAGGCAGATATTAGTTGTCAATAATTTTATAACTGGCTCTCCAGAATTAACCAACATTTATTATTTACTTCTGGTTTATAAATGTTCGTAACAGATTGGCCTTCAAACGAGCCATCCATCCATCCATCCGTAATATAAGTGTTATTCACTAACGAGCGACACCCAGATCGGTCTTGAGTTAATATTGACCTAATTAGCTAATATTTATCCTGTTAGATCATCTACAAAACATAACTACGTATTCAAATTTAAAAAAAAATATCTATATTTTTTAACTTATATACCGAAATTTCGATGACAAAATAAAATTACAAGATTTTTTGATTCAATTTTATTTGGTTTATTTTTATAATTTGTACTTTCTTTGCTATGGTACCCGTTGCTATATTAATTTAGAGCTACAATAAAGTGCAGCCAATATTAGCCAAAGAAAAAGCCAATTAAAAATCTATGATTTAATAATAACTGTTCAATCATTCTCACTCAAGCCCCCACCCGGAACATGAGTCATTTGGCGGCTGACTCAATTAAGAGGGTGGTAGCTACCTACGCGGACACCACGGAGAAATAATAATAGTATTAATGAACTATTAAAATCAATATTACCATTATAATTCCTCCGAGAGGCCCTTACCACTAGCGTACCGGATTTGGTTATCTCTTACGACACCCATCCGGCATGGGATTGGGGTTAACATTCTAAGCCGCCCCAATACAGCTAAAAATTTTACGAACTTCAATATGGAATGCCAATTTTTTATGGAAATAGCCGGAAAACGAGCTGACGATCCACCTGATGGTAAGTGGCCATCGCTGCCCATGAACATCAGCAACACCAAAGGCATCACTGATGCGTTGCCGGCCAAGGAATAAAAATAAAGAAAGAAGTGGCTTTCAAGCCCCCAGCCGGAACACGACGAGTCGTTTGGCGGCTGACTCATGCTCTAGGGTGGTAGCTATCCGGGTGAACCCCTGGAGAAATCATAATAGAAATAATGGTATTAATTAACAATTACAATCAATACTACCAATATAATCCCCCCGAGGGCCCTACCACCAGCGGTTGAATTCTTTTGCATCCAATGTTTCTCTGTCATATTTTATACTCTTAGACGTTGTGTAGTGTGGATGTCTTCGGCAACATTCAATAAAATATGGCGAATAGAGTCACAAATGTTATCGCGTTGCAAAATATCCCTCAACAAAAACAATCCGTGGTGTGGACCATTTATCACAACCTAAGACAACCCATAACGTCATGCCCATAACATTGACGCAACCACTGTCAGTCGACGGTATGAATTTCGATATATCGTGCATATATTTTTAAACTAGTACCTACCTGTTTGCGATCTTACAAGTAGGCTCATTAAGACACAAGATTGCTTCGAACTTAAGAACCGAGAGGTATGGTTACACATTGAGTTTACATAACTAAAGCTAATATTTACATGAATAGGCCGAAAATTTGTCCACTCAAGTATTTGTTAATACTCAAATAAATAGGAATTCGTGAAGGCAAACTTGTTGACGTTTCTATGGTGTTCCGGGTTGGGACATCGCCCGAGGCTATCATCACGCCTCATTACTTTACTGTGTTCCGGTACCACATTACTCGTACGCATTGAAGACCTAACTCACCATGCCGATTAAGCTTGAACCTCTGGATATGAAGGTAAAGTTACATGATGTACGGGATCAAAAGGCGGATTACGGTAATGGGAAATAACGAAGGTGGTATAAAAATGGCAATAGTAAGGATTTTTTTAGTATGTTTAATATCTGCATGAGAAAAAGAATGTTATTATTACGGTGAGACTTATAATTGTCTGGTACTTTGCGCAGTTACGAGGTACTTAGTAATAATTAGCATCAGTGATGTCGTCGGTGTCACCAATGTCCATGAGCGATGATAGTCACGACCTAAGATTGCTAGTCACCCCCTCATGTCTATACTTTTCCGCCTGATAGGAGGTAAAACCTTGGATTAGCGTAGAATATTAGTTCCAAGTGGTCCAGGAAGGTCTCAAAGGAAAGAGTCTACGTTGGCGTGACAAAAAAATATACTATTTTTCATTTTATTTTTAGCACTCCGAATATGTAGTTTTCTAAATGAAATAAGTGAGAATTGATTGGTTCGTTGTGCTGTGAGTAGATAAAAAAAAAGTAAAGTTGGATGGAATCACTTTTTTGATTGGCCAACTTTACTTTTTTGACATCCACTCACAGCACAATCAATTAATAAAGGAGAACCCCAGTTTCCATAGAAACTCAGGCCTAAGTAGACAAGACTGGAAATTGGCTGTTAATTAGATTATTGCAAAAAGTTCAATTTCTCCAATATTCACGGCTGCCAGCAATGGCCAACTAAGGAAATCCTAGAATGAATCACCTTAATTATAGGTTATGATTATGTCATACTCGTGTCACAGTGCTATTTAATATGTATGTTACACTTACGTTGGCGGGTGTCTATTATAATATCTACTACTTCAATGGTTTTCACCCAAAACGAATGTCATAAAAAGGTTGTTTAATAAAAGCTATTGCATATTTCAAGAGATTTTATTAGTTATCATTATAATATATTAATATTTCGTGTAGTTGTGCAGGAGGCGTTATATTTCGTTAGTACCTTGCCCAATCAAGATACCATAATATACTCATTGTAAGTATGGCCACAGCAACTTCCTGATCTTCTAAAGATGTATAGGGTACGTTATCCAGTGTTCAGGACTTATTCTGAACCTTTGTCAGTCACAAAACAGGCGATTAAGGAGTCCATATTCATAAAGTATTGGTTTGCAAGAAATTGTAGCGAAACTGCGAAACACATTCACCAAAACACAAGTACGAAAGCGAATACAATAGAAAATTAAATCACTGTGTACGTGTCGATGAGTTTCAATAGTAAATAGGACTCCAAATACGCTGAAAATATTTGATAGTAAAAATATACAAGAACACGCGTAGAAAGATGAAAGATCGATGACAAATATGACAATACAGTGGTGTTATTTATAAATACTATGGTTACCAAAATGACATTATTAGGGATTACATCATCATTGTTGTCAATCGATTAATCGATGTCAAAATATTCGAAATGTAATTTAATAAAATTAGCGTAACGATTGAATGGTAATTATAATATATTACATAGTTTTGATTTATATGGAATACGAAAATATGTAAAAAATAAATTAATATTATAATTATAATCACTAAATACTACATAAAATATATTATTATGTTCCATCAATCGATCATTATCAATCGATTAAATCGATTATAAAATCGTATGTAATGAGGTAAATATTGTGAAAACTTTTTTGCATTATTTTGTTCATTTGGCAAGAGCAGCTGAAGCTAAGATTTAAATATGTTTATCTTATAAATAAGACGAATTTTTTGGTATATAGTTTACTCTTGTCGAGTCCGATGTTCTAGCACAGATTAAATATGGTTCGAGGCCGAAAATTGGGGATCTCCTTTACATGTCTGTGAAATTAACCAATCAATTGTCACTTTTTTCGAAAACTATTAATTCGTGTTTGGAATACTCAGCCGCAACGCAAATTTCCATAGTTAGATCTAATGTTCACATTTTTTGTCGAGTTTTGGGAACATGGTAGAAATGTTGCTGCAGGGGGTCCACCGGAACCGGCAAAATTTTGAAAGTTGTCTATGATAGTCCAGTCAAGGAATGACTCAAAAGAGGGTATAGAGTGCGTGAGCGGGAACCTAAGCGATTTCTTCAGAAACTTATTCAGGGTGCTTAGGGTGATAACATACTAAAAGTCCTGGGGTCTAGGAGGTGAGCCGGAGGGACACAAAGGTCTGAATTTTAGGTTTTTCGCCAATATCTCAAAAACGGTGCGTTGTAGCGAAAAATGTTCTAAGATGAAATGAAAGCTTATAAAATTTTCTATAACTTTAATTCTGTACACTTTTTCCATATCTCCGACTGTTTTTGAACTATACGCTCTAGAAATGTAGCAATTTAAGTTATTCAGCGTGATAACAGCGTGATTCACATCAGCTGTCGTAAAAATGACACCCGAACTGATACCATTAAAAAAGACATTAGGCAGGCATTTTTATCTAATGAAGAGGCAGGGCAGTCGCAACTCAGACCTTCTGCTCCACCATTTGCCTTCAAGAATAATTGTTTTTTATGTACATATTGCCTTAATGAAGATATAAAAAAGCCTTCGAACAAAAGGCGGGTTGTACATTCAGTTTCGACTCTAGCTGCTAAATATTGTATCAAGCAGGTATGTTCTTCGAGAAATGATGCCTGGGGTAACGAAGTTCTTGATATTTTTTCCTGCATTACCGATATTGTTGCTGAAGGAGCAAAATATCACGAAGACACTATTACTCACTTGTGAAGTCTGTCAGTTACCCAAAATTCTACAAAACTGAGATCTCTAGAGATACCCATGTCGTAGAGGCTATGGAAGAAATATTTGCTTACATGGATTACTTTCCCACGACGAGATACTCGTTTTTTTTGTTTGTTTTTGTTAAAAGGCTTTTTTATATCTTTATTAAGGTAACATGCACATAAAAAACAATTATTCTTGAAGGCAAATGGTGGAGCAGAAGGTCTGAGCTGCGACTGCCCTGCCTCTTCATTAGATAAAGATGCCTGCCTAACGTCACTTTTAATGGTATCAGTTCGGGTGTCATTTTTACGACAGCTGATGTAAATCAAAAGGGATGTCAAGTCGAGGAAACTTTGATATTTGCCGTCTTTCCTTTCCTTACTAGCTTCAATACGACCCAGTATTCCCTTTCCTTTCCCTCAGAGACATCGTTACTTCCTTCAACGACATTCTCGTCATACAGAATGCATACAGGACTCTTATTAGTACTCATGTTGGATAACCCAATTGTGTTACTAATAACAGTGTATGTATATCTGAAAAGAATATTTTGTGGCTGCCCCCCTGCGTTACCGGCTAGGCTACCGTGCCAGACAAAATAAAATTGCGAAAGCCTAACATAAGCCCGAAGGCAAGTATACAATATCAATAGGAGTTTAAGCCAATAAGGTCGCGTTTCCTACAGCGAGCATTAGAGATATTATGCGAAAAGAAATCTTCATCAATATCATGATTGTTTTCCCGCCTCTGCCCAGTTATCCACTGTTATAAAAAACGCGATTTCTTACTGTTACTGCTTTTACTACGTGGAAGTACTCCCAGCTTATGTTACTATAAATTTTAAGATAATTTTTGTATCAGGTAATGGTTATCACGCTGAATTACTTTAATTTCGACATTTCTGGAGCGTGTAGTTCAAAAACGGTTGGAGATATGGAAAAAGTGTACAGAATTAAAGTTATAGAGAATTTTATAAGCTTTCATTTCATCTTAGAACATTTTTCGCTACAACACACCGTTTTTGAGATATTGGCGAAAAACCTAAAATTGAGACCTTTGTAACCCCCCCCTCCCTCCGGCTCACCTCCTAGACCCCAGGACTTTTAGTATGTTATCTCCCTAAGCACCCTGAATAAGTTTCTGAAGAAATCGCTTAGGTTCCCGCTCACGCACTCTACAACTACTTTATTGACTGTACTATGAGAATAAAAGTCTAGGAACGTAAAGTTGGCCTAGAATCATGTTCTAAGTAGTTAAAGGAGAATGCCCATAGCCAGTACTCTTAAAAAAATAATTGTGTCACAATGATTTTTGGATAAAAAATTTAATTAAAATATTTCAAGTATTGTATCCTATTTCCTGAAAAATCCTTATTGGGAATAATTTTCTGAAATTAATAAGTAACTTTACTTCCGTTTTACAAAAGAAAACCATTGGGCCATTTATGTTTGGATAAGGGCCAATCAGGATTCTTTTAAGATCCTTCGGGCCAATAGGTTGCATTGATTCGATTATAATTATGATACAACAGTTATGCCGGGTCCACACGCTTGGTGTTTGCCGCAAACACCAAACACAGCAAGCAACACCACAAACACCGATCACAATCACCCATTCAAACAGCGCATCCTCACATTTGGCGATTGGGCGGCGAACATGTCAGTCTATTCCAAACAGACGAACATGGCGGACGACGAACTTGTTGCAGCGATTGCTTTTGGGTTGACCTTCTTTTACTTTATATTAAAAATCAAATAAAAAAGAGAACATCAAGGAAACGAAGACGTTGGTGGATGACCAAAATTATTTTTATTTACAATAATACTTATCCGCGTCCATGCGTCATTAACTTTATGCCTATTTTTGTGATTCACATGTTTAGGATTTCAAATACATGGCTCATTTTGATATGCTTCTAAGAACGTTAGAATTGTATCTTCAGACCCACCAGTCATTGTTTTTTCTATTTTAGCACAAAGACTCTACGTCGTCGTAGATTCTACGTCCGCTTCCCTCAAGCTCTCGTTTAGTAATGATTGTTACCAAGCGTTTGGACACAACGCAAACTGTTTGCCGAACATCCTTTGATTTGTGAAGAAAAACCGACAACGATGCCGATCACTGGCGAACACAAACACCAACAGGCAAACAGAAACAAACACCTATCCACATGTTCGTGTTTGTTGTTTGCTGTTTGCCATTGTTTGCCAAGCGTATGGACCCGGCTTTATAGTTTATTATATCCATGACAACAAACTAGATGATGTAAGGGGACTGTCAAATGAATTAGAAAATTATTATAATCAGCCAGGAGTAACAGTGTTCTGTGATTATAATACATTACAAACTACATGGTGATTGGGGACTGTCAAATGAATTTGAAACTTAAAAGATCGACATTACATACGCAATCGACTTTAATACGCCTACATAGAGTCCATATTACTGTGAGTTTACTATAACCTAAATACAAATTAATTTTGTTTAAAATCTCTTATTTCCTAGTATTATCATTGACTAAAGTTAGTATGTGTAATTTATTAAGATAACATAATCAAATAAAGGTATTTTTATCAAGACACAAAA
The DNA here is from genome assembly GCA_963932265.1 of Thymelicus lineola. Taxonomy (NCBI): domain Eukaryota; kingdom Metazoa; phylum Arthropoda; class Insecta; order Lepidoptera; family Hesperiidae; genus Thymelicus; species Thymelicus lineola. Next base: position 13,775,859 of record OZ010680.1, read on the forward strand.
ATGTTAAAGTCAGTACATTTCTCCATACTGAATGGGCATTCTCCTTTGTCGTGACGCAAACTCCTTCACCAAGTTTTTTGTCTAGCGGATGAGCGATTGAGTTTCGTACCAAGAATCGAAATATAGAGGCATTTTCCAAAATGTATTTACTTGAAATTAATTATCACTTATTAACTTAATTGCACATCTTATGGCATGTGAAGTTTTCCAGTTCCATCCACCAACTCTTCTTCATTGAACATACAATTAATATAACTTATTCAACTTTGAAACTTGCTTTGAAATCCTTTCCTTGCTTTTTATCATAAAAATTGTTTAGGAAGCAAACAAAGTCGAGGAATATTGCCGGTTGAGCAAATATTGTCCTGCATATTTAATTATCACCAACGTACGAATTGCAGTCGGTCTGTGGCTCGGTACACGTAATAAATTGGTAATACAAACATCAGTATTATTACATAGCTATGTGCTAAGTGTTTCATGCAATTAAGATGTTAATAACACCAATAATTCCTATTAAGGCGAATCCCAGTTAAAAAGGTACGATACATGCTACTTTGATAGGGAAAATTTTTAAAATCTGCATTTAACAGACAAAGGAGAATGCCCATAGCCAGTACTCTTAAAAAAATAATTGTGTCAGAATGATTTTTGGACAAAAAATTTAATTAAAATATTTCAAGTATTTTACCCTATTTCCTAAAAAATCCTTATTGGGAATAATTTTCTGAAATTAATAAGTAACTTTACTTCCGTTTTACAAAAGAAAACCATTGGACCATTTATGTTTGGACAAGGGCCAATCACGAATCTTTTAAGATCCTTTGGGCCAATAGGTTGCATTGATTCGATTATAATTATGATACAACAGTTATATGTCCATGACAACGAACTAGATGACGTAAGAGGACTGTCAAATGAATTAGAAAATTATTATAATCAGCCAGGAGTAATAGTGTTCTGTGATTATAATACATTACAAACTACGTGGTGTTTGGGGACTGTCAAATGAATTTGAAGCTTAACGCTCTTAGTACACCTACGCGTTCGTATGCGGCAGCGAAACGACGAAAAAACTGTAAGTTGTATGGCAACGTTTCGCATGTGTTATGTCTCGCTCTACTATATAGCTAGATGAAATAGTTGCGTCCTTGTCGGTATTGTTTCGCAAGTAACTGCGAAATGGCCGTTACACAGACGCAGCCGTTTCGCTAGTGGTGTTTCGCATCGCAAGGCGTCACCACGCGTTCTGTCAGTGAGGACAAAATTTCGCACAATGGAAGCCGAAAATATTGAAATATTATTGAATTTGATTCGAAATTATCCCGAATTATATTTAGTTGGGCATGAAATACGTATAGAAACGATCTTCATGTGATTTAAGTTCTAAGCATAGCTTATTTTCTCCGAGTTTTCTTCGCTTCTGATTTATTTCATGCACCCAGATTCTACGCTTTCTCTTTAATACCGACGCCAGCAACAACAATTCTTCCTCTTCAGAATCTGAAAGCGACGACTGGACGACCCACGAAAGCTACAATGACATTTCCTTGCGAAAGAACTGCAGTGTAATAACGTTCCGCAGATGTTTCGCTACCGCAATTATTTCGCAAAGACTCGCAGCCGCATACGAACGCGTAGGTGTACTAAGAGCGTTAAAGATCGACATTACATACGCAATCGACTTTAATACGCCTGCATAGAGTCAATATTACTGTAAGTTTACTATAACCTAAATACAAATTAATTTTGTTTATAATCAATTATTTCCTACTATTAACATTGACTAAAGTTAGTATGTGTAATTTATTAAGATAACATATTCAAATAAAGGTATTTTTATCAAGACAAAAATGTTAAAGTCAGTACATTTCTCCATACGAAATGGGCATTCTCCTTTTTAAAGTTCTGTTCCACACTCTCCCAGTACATAGTTTTTTACATAAGTCTGTTCTCTGCCCTTTACTTTACGGTTGATCCACTAATTACGGAACATCCTGTATAATAGTATTATAATAGTTATATATAATATTTATAAAGTTTATTACAAAAACTAATTAGTAAATAGTTATTTATATTCTTGAAAATTAAATGCAAAAATAACCCTATAAACATCGATGGTTTTAAAACCCTGGTGAGATTTGAACCCACAATCTCCGGTTTTAATACCGGGCCTTGTACCGTAGGCCACAGGGCCACATACATATTATATATGAAATGACAAATGTATTTGTTGTACAAAAGAACATAAAAAAAACAACGCGACACGAGATTGCATTGCCAGACAAGCAAGGTTATTCTGTAAGGACGTTTTTGTAACTCGACAGTTGAATCCGCGATGAGTTAGTTACCATCAAGACTGAAGGGTTTCATAGGTGCGAAAAACTCACTAGACGACAACAGCAGAACAACAGAAAATGTATGGAGGCGCACGAAAAACGCAATCGCGAAGAATCATTTCGCCTATCATAAAAAAGTAAGTAAATCGAAATAAAAAAACGTATTGCTTTACATTCTAAACAACATTTCCGTATATTTAGAAATACATCGAGGATGTATATAACCAATTCCTGAAATACAGGCTAAAAGCTTAGTTTAGGCACCAGTCTCCAACAATATATAAAATGCTTAAGCTATATTGTGGTGAGAAATAAATGAATTTATTATTATTAATTATTATTTGTGTCAAAAATGTAGTTAAAGCAAAACATGAGTAGTATCTCTAATAATTTTTCCAGGTAAAATACTCTATAACATTATTTGGTCAATCAATCAATTTAAAAAATAAAAAAACCGCCTGCTGTTATAAAAGCTATCATGATATACCTTTTTGAAATTCTTATGGTGAGGTTTTTAATTTGATACTTATTGATTGTATTATTCAATTTATTTTTAACCGACTTCAAAAAAAGGAGGAGGTTCTCAATTTGACTGTATTTTTTTTATGTTTGTTACCTCGGAACTTTGGACTGGGTGAAGTGATTTCGATGATTATTTTTTATTGGATTTACTTCATTTGAAGTCGGTTATTTTTTTGTTAAAATGTTAGACTATTATTTTTTAATACTTCAAATAACGTCATCTCACAGCAACCATATTTGTTTTTTTAATAGCACTGATCTAAGAACATTTGGATTGTCAATCAATACCCATGAGAATTTATAAGTCGTTCACGTGGAGCAATTGCAGTATTTAGTAGCCATTAAAAGTATAATATAAATAGATCCTGAAATATTTTTGCTAACAGTTTGTGACCAGTAGGTCACAAGTCTACCAATTACTGGACTTATATTTTCTTTTTAGTATTTTATACGCAGTTGGAATTTCTTTCATTCCTATCTTTTATTCGGTTTATTGACATTGATAAGACGGAAGGTAATTGTGGCAAGGACAAAGATGTAAAAAACATTACCACATAATAAACTGTGATCTAAAATATCAAAAAGCGTTCTAGACCGATCTATATTCATGCGATGGTTAGATTGTTACCGTCGCCGTAATAATATATTAATCACCTGAAGGTTACGGAGTCTGAACCCCTTGGTAATGAAAACTACATTTTCAATGAGCTCTGTCGTAACACTGATCATTCTATTGGGGAGGCCAGTCAACAACGCTCATACATGTGAGCTTATGATACTTTTGTTAGAAATAAAGAAGTGAATTTACAACCTAACTAACAAACTAATACTAATAACTTTACTAACTAATACCATCAAGATGACAATATATATAATGTTTATCTTAATTGGACTCTCTAAAATACAATGTCTCACGTGTAACGAAGTTCTTGATATGTCAACGATGAAACCACTCGATGAGTTGAGAACGATGTCTCCCAAAGATGTCAACGATTGCCTGCAACATATCGCAAGAGAACCTATGAGAATGGCAGATGCCGATTTCGTATGGAAATCATTAATTACTTATTATGAAGGCATACCCAACATTCCAGAAGATGTTCTACAACAACTTCGCTGGGTCACCGTAGCTATTACAGCCGAAGATTACACCAACATTACCATAGCTTCTATAGACACGGTTAGAAACTTCGGAATGCCCTACAATCTTGACAACACCCAACTTGAGGCAATTGCGGAACGGGTTCGCCAAGATTTTGCCGGAAAATCCCCAGAAGATTACACGTATTACGATTTAGTAGCATTGAATCAAATACTCTGTGCTTTTAACAGAAGTGAAATAGAAAGGATTCATCCGTCAGCGTACCGCGAAGCTGCTATGTTTATAGGTAAAATAAAAAATTGTCCACTCGAGGCGTTGATTGGGTTTGCAAATTTGGCGACACACGAAGATGCATTTGGGCCTTTTGAGAAATGGACAGGTTTAACTTTGAAGAATGTTGGAAATGTAGCGGAGTATTTGGATATCCCAAAAGAATTAAAAAATAAACTGGAGATAGAAAGACAAAAAATTGACAATAAGGAAGATTTTTTACTTGAATTTAAGATGTATGTTGAGAGTATACGTGTACAATAATGTGTGTGTATTGCATCGCAGTCAGGAACAGGTGACAGCATAAATAATTATGTAATTATTTTTCTATATAATGCATCGAAGTCAGGAGCAGCTGACAGCATAAATATTAAATTGTTTTGCAGTGTGGTGTATTTTCGTATGTGTTTCGTAGGTGGCTTGCAATAAGGGTTGTAATGGACTGTAGGTTTTATTTGACATTCGAGTATCGTTTCAAGCACGGGTTTCAAGTAATAAAGACACATCCGTTCACTGCTTGTGGTTTATTGCGACTAAAAAAATGACGATCTACAAACGTAAGATGCAATGTAAACTGGACAGTGGGTATAACTATGGTTAAGGTATAGTTTAACTATGATTGTAAAGTTGCTGTTTATTTTTTTATGCAAATAGCCGGCAAACGATTTGACGATTCAGCTGATGATTATGATGGTAAGTGGCTATCGTCGCCCATGGACATCAGCAACACCAAAGGCGTCGCCTCTTACGACACCCATCCGGCGTGGAATTGGGGTTAGTATTCTAAGCCGCATTTTATTATATATCTATAAATACGGAGGTATTCCGATGTGTTAGTCCTTAAGGCACCAAATTAGGTATATTTATTTCAGTTATTGATCGTTTCGCTCAAAGGGTATTTACAAATATGCTGCCCGGACGCGCGCCTCAGACGCTTACTATATCAAGTCCCTTAGGATCTCTTATTGCTCAATAACGTCACGTCACGTTGTTGTGATGACAGCTCTAAATATAAATAAATAAATAATGCACACGCTCGTAGCCTCTCACTAGGATTTTCTGTGCCGTAGATGACATGGACTACACACAAAGTCAAACACACACATCTAATCTGAGAACAGAAATTCAAACTCATCATTCAAATTTCTGCCTCACTAGGAATCGAACTCAAGAGCATTAGAACGGCAGTCAGCATGGTAACCAAATAATGTCAGTGAGTGATTAGTTGAGGTTAATCTGACTCACAGTTATATCTGTAATCCTTCGTGATAGCTCTCGAAATTACAGCTAGTCCCACGTATTCGTGATGGGATTTCGTCAGCCGCTTTCGAATTATCTCAAGTAATTTCCACATTACGTCTATAATTGGCAATCCTTTCTACAGTTCTCATGTGTATCATAGAAATGGTTTGTTGAGTAAGAGGTAGGAAATTTGATGAAGACGTTGATTCTCATTTCACGTGAAATTAGAGACTGTAATACGCAATCGGGTAAAGGGTGAAGGCGTAATCAGTATGGTATCATACTAGTTCATGACTATCTGGGAACATAGAATAGATAGAGCGAACTCCTGGCCTGTATTGATTTACAAGTCTCATCCTACCGTACTAGACACACCTTTGCTCCATGTCCCTCAAGTAAGTACAATGTATGCTGAAAATTCTGTTATCTGTCGTTCAGCTCGCAATTACGAGTATAATACAAAACTTAGACTTAAACTCAGACATTTTTAATTTAAAAATTCAGCCATCTTAAAAAGGAAATAAAAAATTGCACCTCCAAATAAATAAATAAGATATAATATGTAGCATATGACACGCACACACACATAAATAGACTCACATATTTGTATACTCACATATGCACATACACAAATTACTTTTAAGCACGGTTTTAAGCTTATCTGTTCATAAATTCTTTTACTAATACTTTTTGTGTAATCCGTTTTTGGCTATAGCATTTAAGTAATTATTTTGTTCGCAATAAGTGGTTTTGTAAACGAATATTAAATAAACGTGTATTAAGTAAATACATAAATAAATATGGTAGCTAGCTTAGCGGATGTTGTTTGCCATTTCGTCGTGTCATGCGTGGGTTGCTCATCACGAAGTTAAAGTAAAGTTATAGTTGTATGTCAGTTAAAATAAAATTTAACCAATTATATACAAAATACGAATCTGGATTGCATAAGTCACGGTAAGGTTAAGTTTCGACTAAAGTTTATTAGTTTATTAAGTTTTGACTAAAGCTTATTAGTCAAAACCAACCCAGTTTCGTTTGTTTCGATGGTTAAATTTAACTTTAGCTGAAACTAACTATAACCTTACTTTAACCTCGTGATGAGCAACCCGAGCAGTTATAGTTAATTAAATGAAGTTATTTTTTTCCTTGTACCGTTTTTAGTTCTCCTTTATTGTAAAAAGGCGCACACTGAATTTATTAGTCGTGGCTAAACCAGAACCACACACAATTTGGATTAAGTTATCGGCGTTGCTGCCAGGGCGCAAACCATATTCGCGTATTAAACGATGTTAAGTTTCCGACAAACTATCGCGCACATAACGATATTATGGTAAAGCTACATAACATGACGTAAAAACCAAATCCAGCACAAATTTCAAAATGGAATTCAATTCAGAAATTAGAGTTTATAGTTTTCAGCGTTGTCCAATTCATATCATTGACTTTAACCCGGCAATGACACGTGATCTGTCGTTTCAAAACGTGGTGGTCCGTAAATGTACGTACGACCATAGGAATCATAAAATAATTATATTATAGTTGATAAATTGTTTATTACAAATAACCTAGACAATTTGGCCTATGTGCGAAATGCTTGATATGCTCAAAGGTCAAAGTTATTTAGTAAGTTAATATTGGCTAAGAGAATGAAAAATTATTTAAAGATTTAATCTTTGAATAATAATACATTTATCAAGGTTCACATAAAAAGTATTATTTTATCAAAATGGAAAAATTGTATAGATAATTTGGGCCAGTATTTGGATTAGTTAAAATAAAAATAAAAACAAAATTTTTATATTTTAAAATTTTCATCCAAATCTCCAATTTCATAGATAAATACCTAATATGATATAACTACTGGTTTCCTTGACCCACTCATAAAATATTTAACTGTTGTAATAAGTCATGTCAATATCTTTGTCTCTGGTCTCCCAATGGAAACGCAGCATTACAATCGAACAGCCTTACTGCTGGACTGTGATCTGTTTTATAGATTGATATTTTGGTCAACCTGAGCTTTGAGAATATTGGTGTATAAGAAGAGAAAAAAATTTAATAATACACGCACGTCGTAGTAGTAGTCTGAAATATTGCTATAGTTAAAAGTTTTTACACAGGTAAACCATGGTCTGTAATAACATGAAGACACGGGCATTGGTTGGGGTTCAAACTCCCCCCCCCCCCCCGAAAAGTTAAGATATTAACATGTTCTATTCATTCCATACCCAGCCCCGGATCGACGATTTTTTTGAACCGGGGCAAATCCTTGATAGTGGCGCCCCCTCCCTTCAGCGTTTGAGAAAAACTGATAAAATTGCTAATGAACATTGAAGTATTATTACTAGCGTATAGAACCGACATCGCGAACACCATGTCGCTCACCCAGTCACGAATTTCAAAAATTTTATAAAAATGTTTAATATTAATTTATGAGAATAATAACTATATTTTGTTTGAATAGGTGTAAAAAATTTTCAAATTTTGCTATTTATTGTTGTAGCCTAGGGAAACACTTAAAAACAACAAGGCACCGGGAGATGACGGTATCACCGCCGAGCTGCTAAGAGCTGGGGGGAAACCCCTACTAGTGGCGCTCCAAAAACTGTTTAATACCGTCATTCATACTGGAATGGAACTACCCTGGAAGCGTGGAGCAGAAGTGTGGTGACTCTGTTTTTCAAAAAGGGCGATAAAGCCCTTTTGAAGAACTACAGGCCAATCGCACTTCTGAGCCACGTTTATAAGCTGTTTTCGAGGCTGCTCACAAATCGCATTGCACGCAGGCTTGACGACTTCCAGCCTCCCGAACAAGCAGGATTCCGAAAAGGCTACAGCACCACGGACCACATACACACACTGCGGCAGATTATACAGAAGACCGAGGAGTATAATTTGCCGCTGTGTGTTGCCTATGTGGACTATGAGAAAGCCTTTGATTCTATCCAGACCTGGGCAGTACTCAATTCTTTTCAGCGGTGCCGGATCGACTACCGGTATATCGAGGTGTTGAAGTGTTTGTACGCATCAGCCACCATGTCCGTCAAAGTACACGACACAGCCACGAACCCCATCCAACTGCAAAGAGGTGTCAGGCAAGGGGACTTTATATCCCCAAAACTGTTCACCGCTGCGTTGGAAGATGTGTTCAAGCTGATGGAGTGGAAACGACGTGGCATTAACATCAATGGCGAATACATCACACACCTGCGATATGCCGATTATATAGTCATCCTGGCGGGTTCCCTGGAAGAACTTGGTACAATGCTCGGGGACTTGAACAGCGCCTCTTAACGGATGGGTCTTAAGATGAACATGGACAAGACGAAAATCATGTCAAATGTCCATGTTACACCCGTACCGGTTGTTGTTGACGGCGCTGCTCTCGAAGTTGTAGACGAATACAATTACTTGGGACAACTGATCCAGATGGGTAAGTCCAACTTCGAGAAAGAAGTCACTCGTAGAATCCAACTCGGATGGGCTGCGTTCGGGAAACTGCGTCCGAATATCTTGTCGTCCAAAACACTACCTCAGTGCCTGAAGTCGAAGGTGTTCGAGCAGTGTGTGTTTCCAGTGATGACATGCGGCTCCGAGACGTGGTGCTTTACTATTGGCCTGATCCACAAGCTCAGAGTAGCACAGCGGGCTATGGAGAGGGCTATGCTCGGTATTTCTCTACGTGATCGCATCAGAAACGAGGAGATCCGTAGACGAACAAGGGTAACCGACATAGTTCAAAGAATTAGCCGGCTTAAGTGTCAATGGGCTGGACACATAGTGCGAAGGACCGACACCCGTTGGGGAAGAAAGGTCCTCGAATGGCGCCCACGTCTCGGAAAACGGAGTATAGGACGCCCCCCGACCAAGTGGACTGACGTCCTGAAGAAGACAGCGGGCATCCGCTGGATGCAGAATGCTCAGGACCGGTCAGAGTGGCGCAAGTTAGGGGAGGCCTATGTCCAGCAGTGGACCTCCAAGGGCTGATGGATGGATGGAAGGGAAACGCCATTTTGAAGACGCAAGATCACCAAGAGAGTAGATATAAATTTATGCAATTTATATTGAATATAATGTTTATAATTGATTTTTAATTTATTTTAATTTCATTATTTAAAATTTTATTTTTATGATTAAAATCTGCATTAAGCACTTGTATATTTTGTATGTCACATTTGCCAGCCATCCCGTGACGGCTCACATTTTTTATTATCTAATAACTAATTACTTTCATTTGTGACATAAATGGGAGAGGAGACCCCGAGCCCAGCAGTGGGACAATTATGGGTTGTTGCTTTGCTTTTTTTTTTGTGACATAAATGTGACAGAAACACAGAAAAAATGTATAACCAGGAAAGACTACAACATGTCTGTGTGACTACAACTTTACACGGCGTGCTTTCTTTTCTGCGAAATAATCTATTAGCTTCTCAAAGTCCGTCGCATAGGCAGTTTTGTTTTCAATGGCTAGACGATCCTGACTCATTGTAGAACGTAGATAAGTTTTAATTATTTTCAGTTTGCTGAAGCTTGGCTCACAGCTTGCGGGTATCACTGAAAAGTTTGAAAAGTTTGTTTTTCAAACATATTATATTAAGATTCAATTACTTGATAAAAATTCATTTGTTCGATATTTCGAGTTCTTGTCTCAAGGATTTGGCGCCCCCATGAAACTGCCGCCCGGGGCAAGTGCCCCGGTTTGCCCCCCCTTAGATCCGGGGCTGTCCATACCTTTTATCTTTAGATCTCTTGAAACATAATAAACACTGCTCGAAAAAGGACTCCCTTTACGAGCAGGACTTCTCTAATTCTCAATTTTCTTATGAATATAAGGATTATTTTATGTACTTTTAGTCTTTTATGTACTTTTTCTTAGTGGCCAACCCGAGTGTCGGAAGTTTTCAAACCGCCCGAGGGCCTCCGACATGGCTTAACGAGTGTTATCTTATGATAACAACCGGGACCGACGGTTTTACGTGCCCTCCGAAGCACGGAAACGCTCAAGAATTTTTTTGCCACTAGCGGTCACCCATCCAACTACCGACCGCGCCCCTTGTTGCTTAACTTTGTCGATCATTAGAATCGACGCAAGCCGGGCTATGAGCGCTTCACTAATAATGGTATTAATCATTATTAATTAAATGTACCTATTAATGAACTATTAATATTAACATAATCATTTTCCCGTGAATATTACTGACATTGAGCTCTGGTTACCTAATACATTCTAACTTATACATTATTCGAACCTGCTAACTTTACCACTAATTATACACACCTTTGAGAATTCTATGGAGAACTAACGATGTTTTCCTTCACGGAAGCAAGTGATAATTTACTTATAATACGCACATAATATTTGAAACTTAGAGGTGCGTTCCAGGATTTGAACACGGGCCCCTGTGTTCGAGGAGCAACGTTCTAACCACTAAGCTATCACTGCTGTAATCAGCATTTCTTAAAATAGGTACAAGTTGATACTGAAATTGCATGTTCAATAGCTACATCCTTTGATATTAATATTCAGACGTATCTTATTCAGAACTGAAACACGAGTACCTAATTGATCGAAATAGACTAATGACCGTTTTCAATAATTTATTGATCCATAATCCCTGTATCAGAAAAAAATAACTCTGTATTGATTACCAATCAATATAATGTTGTTAGTTTTTGCCAGAAGTAAGGCGACGAACTGGAGGATTATGGGTATTGTCCTGATGGTCACTTGAAGTATACTACTGGTATGTCCAATGGAATATTTTTATGTCGACTCAACTAGGTAGTCACAAATTATGTCCAACAGGTGTGTAAACTATGCGTATCTGGCACATAAAAAAAGGAACTACAGTTTTAGTATTTTCATATCATATAGAACAGTTCTTTGCCTGTTATTTTATTTCTGTCTGTTATTTTAATATAATATAATTATTAATAATATATAAAATAAACTATTTTACAATTATTACTGTTTTTCATCCCAGGAGCTACAAGGTGCATACATAGAATATTAAAAACAGCAGTCCCTAAAATGTTACGGATAACGCACTGATTGCTGGAGACCAACGTTGTTAAAGGGGTGTTATTGATTTTTGATATATTGGTCAGGTCAGAGGGAGACCCATACCATCGTCTGCAAGCCTGTCAGGGAGGCAGGTGGAATCGGAAATAGATTGAAAGCTAGGGTACCTATGATACGAACGTCAAATATATTGACCACACATCATAACATGAAAAGATTTCCTTTGTTGTGAAAATAAGCTAAGAATTGTTTCGGTTCTAGACTATAAACATAATAATTAAATCCTGTTTCATATTTACCCAACTTTATCTGCTTCTGATGATGACAAAATGAAGATGAAACTAGATGAAAGTAAGCTAGTTTAAAAAAGTAGCCCTAGTGACTCGTCCCTGTGAACGTGGACGTTTACGTGAAAATCATAAAAATATAATTTTTTCATGAGCTGTTATTGGTCAATGGACCATTTATAGACCATGAAAAGCCACTAAAAGTATCGTATTTTAAACGTAAAATCGATTAATATGTTTTATGCAGATATTTCTATGCCTTTAAGTAATATGAATTTTAATATAAAGTACGATTATAATAATTAAATTTTTAATTATTCATCCCTCGTAATTCCTTTCATACATTTTAGTGATATTTAGTGAACCATCATCAGCCTTTCGAAGTGCCCTGCTGGACATTGCTCGACTCCCGATTTTGAGCCTATCTACTGTCTTAGGTATACCTAAGTCTGTTCTACTCCATACTTCATATCATATGAATTCTTTTTTTTACTTAATAATAAGTGAAACTTGACCACAATCCCACCTGGTGGTAAGGCGGTTGTCGTCAATGATGGTGAGCTAATTTAGTAAAAGACTTATTGAAGACATTTACGTCATAGACGCAAACCTATTCGTCCTATGTTTGACGTCCAAAGGCATGGTCACCACTCGAGGCTTCCATTATTGATCATGCATTTCCAAAAATTGCAACGCTATCTCCCTCAGCAGGGGGAGGGGGGGAGGCGCCCACATGAATCACCAATCACGACGATGTGCGTCATTCCAGTAAACGCTTTTGATTGGATGCCGGATGACCTATAAAGAACAATATTGATGGAAAATTATAAACTATTTATAGCCTTTCTGTGATATAATAAATAAATCGTATAAGGGCAGTTTCGACCAAATATTACATCAGAGAATTCCTCGAATAATGAATGAATGATGAATCAATATGTAATTAAAAGAATCTTTAGTGCATATGCTGAATTACATTAATATCAATCGTTGCTTGAATTGATATTCGCATAATTATGACATTTTTTTCGGACAAGTCATACTTTGATCCATTCAGCCCTTATAAGTAAAAACCAAGGGTTTATGATACATTGTGTTACAATTATTTCGATAAGCAAAAGTGTTTCATTAAAGATTATTCAAGATAACAATCATTCGATGTCAGTCTACGTTGGACTAGTCGAAGTCGATTGCATCAAATATGAATACACAATAATCTAATTGGGTACTTGGTCTAAAGTCTAAACCATTCAGCATGTTACGAGTTACAACACCATTGTTCGATATTGCTATTTTTTTAATGGCCAAAAAATATGAATAATGGAGGCCTTCGGGCGGCATGAAAACTGACACTTAGGTTGGCATTTAACCTTTAGACCACTTCGCAGTGGAGCAGCGTGGTGGAGTGTGCTCTAGATCTCATCAAGAAAAGAGATCCTCACTTAGTAGTGGGCCATGGGCCATTACTTGTTGGCTAATGACTAATTATTGGTTTCTTTTCTTTCGCTCATCCGTCCGTAATAGTCACTGTCCTGCAATATATTGGAACTGTAATATTGAAGGGTAATATTCATTATTCAGATGTTGAAAATCTTACAGTTATCTTTACTACATAGAAAACTAGGATTAATCCTCATATGCATACAAACAAATAAATGTATGTGAGTAAGGTATAAGTGATGCTATACCAAAATAAAATTGAAGATAAATTATTCGCCTAATTGAGGCAAATCATCCAATTCAATTTCTTAATTTAATTTATATTTAAAACTATGTTAAAAATATTGTTTACAATTAAAGCTTTGATTAATCATATGGGTACTTTGCAATACACTTATGGACGTCTTTTTATCTACCACCATTTCGAAAAGATGATTTGTCATAAAGGAGAAGGAATGGCGTCAGAAACTCGTCAGCACTTTCAGAAGATCCTATTTCCTAATTTTTTTCTGTAAAGAAAAATTGTTTTTAGTCTTAACAGCGAAAGAATAACTGAGTTAGAATGACAGAATGTTTACAAAAATACAATTCGATAGAACTGTCACAGAATGAATTCGCTCGTTTAATCTATTATAACTTGAATCACCTTTAGAACGTGATTCAACAAGTTAGGCCAAGACTGCCAATTCGCTCGTTGATAGTCGTTATGCAACGGATGTGAATAACCAATGACATTGAAACATCATGCGACGAATTACATAAATCATAATAAATCGACAGCTCGTTCGTAATATAATAACACAGAGGTTCATTAACAAGCCTAATATAATAATATGGTAGGATTTTTGTAATTTTTAAAACGACATACGCGAGAACGAATTGCGCGAGAACGTTTGAGGTAGTGCTCTATTTGCGAATTGCTTTTTGAAGGTAGTAAAGGCTATTTATTAATATCAAGGCTGTATTACATAGTATATTATCATATTATCTCCGGTCCATACTCATATTTTTTCGAAACAAAATTTTCGAATATTAATTATTAGCTTTCAAATATATTTGTAAACGCATTAGTTAAAGCCACGATGCGTCATCGTTTGATTTGAATATTATATGTGTTTTGTAGAGTTGGGTAACTAGTTGCGAAGTCGAAGTACCGAGTTATTGCTATTATAATAAGCCTCTGTCGTTGTAAGTAGGATATTTTTCAAAATTTAAACAACTGATAAGTGATTAAATATTATATATGTATAGTGAGTAAATATTTTTTTTGAGCTTACACACAGAAGCTTACACAAGTATTATGTTATGTTATGTTAAGTTGTTATGGGATAGGTATTATTTACTATTATAATTATATTTTTAATCGAGTATTTATACCTACATAGGTCTGTAATAAAGTTCGGTGGACATGTGAGAGATAAAATTAGAGGTTAGGTTAAGGACCAAATATCTATGCTTTCGACTTTCAATAAACACCAATGTTTCGGTTACCGAGATCAGTGGAAGTTTTTGTAATAATTTTACCTGTTTAGGAGTATTTATAAGGATGGATGGATCGGAAGCGCTGGTGATTGTTTTTTATAATATCACGCATCAGGATGCACTCCATTTGCATATGTTTCTCAACTTTGTCTATCATTTACATCCGATTCAAGGCTGTGAACATTTATTAATGAAATTAATAATTTTGCAGGCGCAAAAATGTTTTGAAACGATTTAGAACTGGAAATTAAATCCTAAAGAACCGTTCTCTTTTATTATTTCCAATACAAATACGTATTTAGGTGGTATTATTGCGTGGCCTTCTATTTAAACTAGAATTAATGGTACAATATACTTACTTAACATTTATAAGCAAGAACTCGTATTGATCAATATGTGCTCGTGTCTAGTAGGTTTGTCTGTCTATGGGCACTCGAGACTAAGAGAATCTTAATTGAAGGGTGTATGTGAGAGTTAATTACATCACTTATACCTATTATGTATTATAATGTTTTCTGTGCCTACACATTAATTTACATTTGTACAAAAAACAATGAAATTCTCTCCGATCGATGTAGGTCGGTATTTCGAATGAAACCCAACCCCTTGACTTTGAGATAACAATAATTTTGATTGCGAATTTTCACGTAGAGGAGTCATCTAGGCCGCAAAGGTTCTTGATGGAGAATTTCGTAGGTAGGGCCACATAACCTCTATGATAATAATACTAGAAAACTAGGATACTGAAAGTAAAACGTTGCTTGGACAGAGATAAATCTTTTATAACTGCTGAATAGCCATATCAAAAATACATATTCGAACATCGAAACTAAAGAGTTTTACATTACTTCATCAACGATTTAACATTTTTGTAAATGATACACTAAATAAAACATTTTTATTTTTAAATTTAATTTAACTGAATCATAATTCATGAATCACAATTACGCTGAATCACAATCACGATTACGCAGATATAAATAACAGGTACCATATATTATCATGGAATGAAATAGATAAACAGGTCAGGAAGTATGCAGATGGAGGTGCAAGGGGGAACGCTATAATACGCAGGCTCAGTGCTCGGCCATTTTGCCTTCGTAATAAATCAATACAGCATCCTTTGTTGCATGTCGAGGTCCGAGCGTCGAATGATATTGATATCACATAAATCATGGCAGCCAATTTCAATTATCTCATCATCACAACATAACTGTCCCACAGCCGGGACCGAGTCTTCTTTTTACACGCTTTATATTAGCTTCACCTGTATGTTTCTTTGTCTGTTTGTTTGTTTGTAACTTCTCTTTGGACTTGATTTTGACCCACTTTAAATGGTCAGATTTCTTTCAAACTTCGTAGACTTATCGAGGAGCGATGACAATTTAATATTTAAAGAAAAAAAAGCAAGAAAGAAAGAAAAACCTAATTACACGCTTTGATTAGCTTTAAACCCTCAGGATTCTTTCAAACTTCGTAGACTTATCCAGGACTGATGACAATTCAATATTTAATGAAAAAAAAGAAAGAAAATAAAAGCTAATTACACGCTTTGATTAGCTTTAAACCCTCAGGATTCTTTCAAACTTCGTAGACTTATCCAGGACTGATGACAATTCAATATTTAATGAAAAAAAAGAAAGAAAATAAAAGCTAATTACACGCTTTTATTAGCTTTAAATGGTCAGATTTCTTTCAAACTTCGTAGACTTATCGAGGACCGACGACAATTCAATATTTAAAGAAAAAAGAAAGAAAGAAAAAACCTAACTTTCATTTCAAAAAAATTCCCTTCAAACTTCGTAGACTTATCGAGGACCGATGACAATTCAATATTTAAAGAAAAAAAAGAAAGAAAAAAAAACAAATTTCATTTCAAAAAATCAAACTAAAAAATTAAAAAATAAATAATAGTTTAAAAAAACTAAAAAACACGCTTATATAGAAAATCCAACAAAAAAAAAATTGAATTAAGAATCTCGTAATTGTAATAAAAGCGTGGGGTGCATGGTGTCAATGAGTAGAAGGATTATCATTCTGATAATATCTTAAAAAGCACCCCACGCTTTTATTACAATTACACGATTCTTAATTCAAAATTTTGAATTTTTTTTAGTTTGATTTTCTATAAAAGCGTGTTTTTTAGTTTTTTTAAAACTGTTATTTATTATATGCACATCTGGTTACACCCCTACTTCTAAAATCGACCGTAAATTGTTTTATAATTGCTCCGTCGAAGTTTTGGAGAGAGAGAAATCATACGGGTCACCGCTTCCTTTACGGTCAGCAACAATCGGACGACAATGACCATTACTCGTCAAGTAGCCCGTGGGTACATGGAAAAACTAATGTGGTTGAAGTAGCCAGTTACTCTAATAAAATCTAAACTAGGTCCATTGTTGCGCTCCAGCGGTCAATTCGTAACGTTTATTTAATAATTTTAACCTATCATATTGCATGCAAACTTCCTGCCAGTTAAGCAATTTCCCTTTGAATAATAAAATCAATAAAATTATTTGCAACGAAGTGTTCTAGAATCTTGTTACGTCCTGGCGGGGGACCTTTACCTTCACTGTTAATTCTCATGGACAAACAGCAACAGGTATCGGATAAAATTAAACGTGTAATTTTTATTATACGTTGGCAACAAACGGGGTCCTTTGGTTTTTCTGATGTCCATGGGCGACAGTGTCTTACCATGCATGGCAATTCGTTTGTCACAAATAGAATAGAATAGTCACAAAAAATGGAATTTGAATGGAATTGGAATGGAATGAATGTCTATTCTCGGTCGGGGTGTGAGTGTTCTTGTCTCTTTGTGTTGTCCATGGCAAGCACCACACAGGAAATCCTAGTCTGGTGCTATGAGTGTGAAGCGTTATTTATTTATTATTTATTTCACCCATATTTCTTGGCAAACCTAAATAAAAGTTCCAAACCTCTAAATTCTCATCTATTGCCCAAAAAATATTACATATTCAATGTTCTGCAGGTTTCAAAAGACAAGATGACGACTGCAAGCGTCCTTCTAACCGTGACCACAACGTGGAGCGCTAATAGCGAGAAATGTGATAAGGACGAAAGGCTGGGTCGCGTGGCCAGGAGCATTGCGGCAGTGGCGGCCAGGGAGCTCCGCGAGACCTCTGCCACCAGGGAACAGGCGCTTCGCATCATGAGGGAATGGATCCAGCAGAACAATGACATCAAGAATGTTAGACAAGGTAATTTTAAAGATACAATTTCTTCATTTAACTCCGTATTAGTATAGCATGTACACAAATGAGGCTTTACTAATATTCGCGATCTGAGAACATTTTGTCTGTCACATTTTGTCTGGCACTGGTTCAATCAGGGATTACTCGGACTCGAGTATCTTCGCAGTCAAATTCCCTATAAAATTAGTTTGCTTAGTGTTATATTGTAAGTGTAACCGGTGGTAAACTCTTACTTTGTGAAGCACTACGATTATACTAATTTTTATTGTATGATAACATGTGAAAATTTTTAACATAATTATGAAACGTAATTTCGTTGTCCATTGTTCAGCGAAATGTGCTGATAGGGAAGGTTACGTGGATTCAAGGAGGTTAAAAGACTCTTACCGAACCCTAAAACTGGCCATAAGATAAATATGGCACAAGTGACCAAGTGCTGCAGTCGGTTCTAAATTCTAATAAAACTGAAGGGAGCACAGTTTTCTATTAACTAAAGTTTTACCATACTTACAGTTTTACGTACATATAATTTCCATAAAAAAACATACTACTCGTTTTGCTAATAGGACTACTGCTAAATGGAACGTTTTGATAATAGGTATTTTGCTAAAAGGTCTATTTGCTTTTAGCACCTTGTAATATAGAAGTTTCAAGTGCATAAGTGTATCAGTGATACCTATATGAATAAAATATTTTGACTTTTAACTTTTTGCAGACGATCCTTTCCTCCTCCGCTTCCTTCGCCACAAGAAGTACAGTATCCTGATGGCGCAACAGACCCTGCTGAAGTATCTCAGCCTCCGTAAATACTATCCACAAGTATTTTCCAAGCTAGACTGTGAAGATGCTGGTGTTGTGGAGCTACTTAACAATGGGTACGTATTATAAAAACCATTCAGCTATTTCTCATGTCATCAAAAATTTTGCTGCTTCATTTTAATAAGGTGATTTTCAAAGCTTCCTTCAATATTGACATTTTACTTATATTCTAATGTCTGGTTTTTATATGTTATTTAAGGGCCTATTTTACACATATAATCAGCCAGACTAATCGTAAGGACCAAACATCTCCCAGACACCAAAAACATTCAGCCGTGAGTATGAACACGACGGTATTATGCTCGAGATTTAGACCGAGTGAGATATATATGAACTATTTGAATAATTATTACTTGAAGTTATTAAAAAAAAATGTACAAAAATTTTGTGAAAAAACGTCTTTTTAAAAAGTAACTTCGATTAGTGTGATTAAACACTACTTGATGCTCAACATTTTGCCCTTTGGAAAATAAGTTAATCTGAGTTTATAATATGGTTCATTGTTTGTAATATATGTTTATTAACTAACATATAAAAAGGAGAATGCCCATTTAGTATGGAGAAATGTACTGACTTTAACATTTTTGTGTCTCGATAAAAGTACCTTTATTTGATTATGTTATCTTAAGAAATTACACATACTAACTTTACTCAATGCTAATAGTAGGAAATAAGAGATTTTAAACAAAATTAATTTGTATTTAGGTTATAGTAAACTCACAGTAATATGGACTCTATGCAGGCGTATTAAAGTCGATTGCGTATGTAATGTCGATCTTTTAAGTTTCAAATTCATTTGACAGTCCCCAAACACCATGTAGTTTGTAATGTATTACAATCACAGAACACTATTACTCCTGGCTGCTTATAATATTTTTCTAATTCATTTGACACTCCCCTTACTTCATCTAGTTTGTTGTCATGGATAATTATACTATTACTGTTGTATCATAATTATAATCGAATCAATGCAACCTATTGGCCCGAAGGATCTTAAAAGATTCCTGATTGGCCCTTATCCAAACATAAATGGCCCAATGGTTTTCTTTTGTAAAACGGAAGTAAAGTTACTTATTAATTTCAGAAAATTATTCCCAATAAGGATTTTTTAGAAAATAGGGTAAAATACTTGAAATATTTTAATTAAATTTTTTGTCCAAAAATCATTGTGACACAATTATGCTTTTAAGAGTACTGGCTATGGGCATTCTCCTTTTGCGGTGAGGCATTTTTGTGGTAATTTTTATGATACAATGGAAGCTTTAGTAGCTATCGAGCTCGTATAAAATCAAGTAAAGCAAACAGCATTTTTTTCACGCAAAATTAAGGCTGCTTTCTCACCACATCTTTATTGCATTATTCGATTTACTTTTATTTTTTATTACTTCAAACAATGGCATCTCACAGCCACCATATATATTTTGTTATCAAGACGAATTTAACGGTATCTTAATTATATAAATTCGTTCACCGGTTTGGAAGAGGTAATAAAGACCATTACACACATACAAACATACAAGATAAGCGCGAAAAACATAACCCATCCTTGGTAGTCGGGTAAAAAGATTTATCACCTTCGCCAACAGGAAAGCCTGTACGAAAAAAATGGTTTCAAATTTCCTCAGGAAACTCAAAATTTTCATCGATCTATTTATAGTTAAATATCTCACGTTAGTTTGATTGAGGCCCAGCCATTCACATTATACGAGTATCCACCTCCTCACGATGCTCTCATGAAAACTACTTCAAGTATAATTCGCGCAGATTGCATTGTTTTCGCATAATTTAATCAATCAGTTAATTACGAACGCTTGTGAAACTATTTAAACGTATAATTTATTTAATCAAGGTTTCACAAAATATAAAATTGCTCAGTCTGTAAAGATAACGCTATTGAGAACGTTGATATCCTGTGAAAACTTTAATTTTACTACGTATAGTACGAGTATAGACGAACACGCACCTCTGATCTAATATCCGATCTAGAAGCGATCTGTTTGGCATCTATGTAGTTTGCCCAGGAATTTTTTAGCCAACCAACTCGCGATATATTTTTAGTATACTAAATTGGATATAAAACACTTTCCATTTTTTAAACAGATGGATGAAGGTCGCTACTAATTCGAGTTTTCTACCATGTACGAGTATGTAAACACAGTGTGTCACCGCTTTGCGTAAAAAGTATAGTATCTCGGGGTGATTGTTTGTATTTGTCAAAAAATTATAAAGTTTAAACGTAGCGATATGGGAGCAATCTTTGTTCCAATTAGTTAGGGTAAATGCCATTCAATAAAACAGGACTTACCAGCCTGCATGTTGCCAGGGTTACCTTATAGCAGAGGAGACTCAATATTGCTTTTTTCAGTACCTAATCTTACGTAAGACCACTGACTTGTCTCTCTCGATACTTTTATCAATTGTCTTAAGACTTGAAGGGGCTCGTTAGAGAAGAGTACTCTTCATCTGGCTTTGCCTTCATTAAATCTTACTTAACTGAAGTAGATAACTGTTTGTTTTGTTTTGAAAATCTTCATGTTTATACGTTCATGTAAAAAAAGTAATCGGAATCCTTTGCGTTATATTTTTCGTTACTTGTTTAAAATCGTGTAGTATTTTTGTCTATCGTCAGATTATATTATTATAAATAAACTAGGAAATCGACCTCGCTTCGCTTCGGGAAAAATAGTAGAAAAAAATATAATATAGCCTATGCCACCCGGGGATAGTGTAGCTTCCCAACTGTGTTGTAAAATAATTTAGGAATCAATCTACATAATTAGTTAACAGTTAGTTGAATAATGGTCGTAGCGCACATATCAACTCGGAAAGGGATCGGCACCGGATCGCCTCGCCGTCAACCTAACGTAAGCTCGGCTACGGCTAGGCGACGCCGCGCTTACGGCTAGGCGACGCCGCTCTTACGGCTCGCCGGCCGCTGGTTGACGGAATGAATGACAGCAGTTCGCCGACGCAGCGGTAGCCGCGGCGCGGCGCGCGCACGAGGAAACGGAAAGTCGACGGATAGCGTACGGTGAGACGTAAGCGCGGGTACGGCAAGTCGTCCACGCACCGTACCGCGGTTCGTGAGCTTGTCTCGAGGCGAGGCGATTACGTTACGAATCCGATAAGTGTGCTTTACAGTAGGGAGTTTCATACAAAGAATACTGACATGCAAGAGTTGATACGTTTACGTTCCGTTTACGAGTTGATATATGTGCTATGACCATAAAGATGCGCTTCTTAAAACGTGCGTGGAACGACCGTGCGGCCTTTCAAACAGCTTGATTTATTTGATATCAATTATTTATGTAAATGCAGTCAAAAATTTACTAGAAAACGTTGTTCTTGCATTGTGGCGTTAACTAGAAACTTGCGAAAATCAACCTGCTCACATGGTTGGCAATTTGTTACGAAAATGAATTGCGTAACTATGTTCTTTAATTAATGGAGTTAGAGGCCTGTTTGATCCCACGTGGGGCCTTGAACGCCTTGAACTACTCGACTTGGAACTGGTTTTGCAAAATTTCTCCTATGACATAATTTTGTTTGCTAATTCAAGGTACATGGCAGTTTCACCGGTGCGAGACGGGAAGGGTCGACGGGTCATCGTTTACAACATGAGTAAGACATTTTGTTTTGACATTAACACCGTTTTAATATGCACTTGTTTCACCCGCGCTGTTAATATGCACTAGTTTCACTTGTGTTGTTTCATGTTTGTATGTATTAAATCGAACGAAATATTGTATCGTAGTTCAATCTTCATATATTTCTTATAGATTTTAGATTCTTGAATTTTGATTTTATAATGAATAAAGAAATTCAATGTTTTGTATGTTTTAACAAATTGTGCAACTTAGCATTTTAATACCCTCTGTATTATCATCTCCACCAATCCGCACTGGAGCAGCGTGGTGGGCCATTAATGGGTTGAAGCCTGTATTATCATTAAAGAGTCGTAAATTATTCAGTTAAGCAAAAAAACATTATTAATATTTGATGACCTTATTATACCTACTCCGTTTTATAAATAAATAAATAACGCGTCACACTCATAGCCCCACACTAGAATTCCCTGTGTCGTGGCGCCTTGGACAAGGTCGAGAATAAGATCGAGAACAAAAGTTCAAACTCATCATTCAAATTTCTGCCTCGCTGGGAATCGAACCCAGGACCCTTGGCGCGACGATCCCGCATTGTATCCATTACACCAAACGGGTCGTTTTATAAGACGAGACTTATTTGGTAAAAAAAATCTTGGCACTACTTTTGTGGTTTCGAAAAAATTTTTTTAATAATTAACTGAATTTTTTAATAAAAATGAGTTATTAGATGATGCCCGTGGCTTTGCAAGCATGAATATCTATTTTTTACAAATCGCGCGGGAACCCTGAACTATTCCGGGATTAAAAGTAGCCTATGTGCCTATCTCCATTCCAGTACTTGCTAATATTTTTTGCGTAAAAAAATATCAATTGATGCCCGCTGCGCTTTGCGTTTTATCTATGCTATGTGCGTATGCGAATGTGCTCGAGTTTATGCGCGGTTGCGTCACAAACTGGTTATATGACATTATGTTTGCCGCAAAGGAATGCTTTGTCACGCAAAATGTTCAGTGACCATTAACTCATTATTTTACTGAACGACCCAAAACCATTCAGTGCGGTCAGTTCTTTATTTGCCTTTAAGCGATTTGTTTTGTTTATTCATTGCAATGCTTACACTTTGTCTATTTTGTGATATCTGTAATGAAAATATGTTTTAGTTTTAGTATAGTATGTTGTAGTATATTTAAGAGAACACATATATCTTTTATTTTCATATGATAGCATTATTAATATGAGAAATAAAACTAAATGTCAAGGATGTCCTCTCAGATTCACTGGTTAGGCCTCAATCCATGTTTGTCATAATGAGAAAATTAAGATGCCCCCATTACTAAGATTCCTCGTGGGATTAGACTCTTTTATTTGTAGATTGTGAGAGGGTATTTGTCGCGTATAGTAGGTATCACGTAGTGATAAAATAAATTATAATAGAGGATGAAAAGGACATTCATTCTTCCGATGAAGATCTAAATGACAGCATTTATTAAACACTAGAAAATCCGCCCTCGCTTCGCTTCGGGAAAAATAGTAAAAAAAATATAGCCTATGACACCCGGGGATAGTGTAGCTTCCCAACAGTGAAATAATTTTTGAAATCGGTTCGGTAGTTTCGGAGCCTATTCAATGCAAACAAACAATCAAATCTTTCCTCTTTATAATTTTAGTACAGATTACTATTAACGACTATTAATAAAATTAAACAACGTCATATCTACAAGTAAACTTTTGCAGACTATTACCGTCGTATAATGTAACTGTTGCATTGACATACGAAATAAGTTAATTTACGTAACAGTATTTATATAACTTCATCTTTATATTATCTATGTGACATTGCGCAGCGGATGTCAGTATTATGACCTGATTAACATAATACTTAACTGGTGGTAATAAAGTTTTGTATGATTCGTCTATCGCCTAAATCCATTCGATCAGCGTCTATGAAACATACCATTTCATTCTTTATTCTTTCTTGACTGACAATGAATGTGGTGCATTTGTTGGTGGCCACGGGCGACGTTGACCACTTAACGTCAGGTGGCTAGTCTGGTCATTAGTCGGCTGAGATGTGTAGAACTCTTTGTAGGAAATTATTCAGGCATTAATGCTAACAATGAACTATTACCAGGTAATGATAAATAATTTGCTTACTTATTTCCAAAATCCACAGCCTTTAAGAGTTTATTTATAAATTAAACTTAAAGCCAATTACGGATTACATTTTTCTTGTTATGCTTACTTACATCACAAAGTAATTACGACATTACGTAAAAAAATAAAAAAATATATATTCGATTCCCAACGAGGCAAAAAATTGAATTATGAGTTTGAGTTTCTGCTCTCGATTTGAGGGTGTGTTCTTGTCTCTGTGTTTTCCATGGCAACCGCGACAAAGGGAATCCTAGTGTAAGAATGTGGGGCTACGAGTGTGTATTTTTAGCGTTATTAATAATATTGTTCTTTCGCAGGTAAATTCAACGCCAGTAAATTTACTTGTTGGGACATGTGTCGCATGCACATCATGGTGTACGAGGCCTGCCTGGACGATCCTCAGGACCAGATCTTTGGGTTCGTCCACGTGGGGGAGGGCACGGGAGTCACCGGGGCTCACGTTACTGCTTGGAACCCCACGGACTTCGCCAGGCTCATGAAGTGGGGAGAGGTGAGTTGAGCACAAAAACCTTTTGGCCATATTGGGGCTACCTAAAACACTCCAACTAAACCAGGTTGTCGCAGGTGGCGACGGAAGCCCGTGTGTGTGGGGCTCACGCGATAGGATTATGTTATCAATATTATTATTAACACATTAATATTAATACGTCTTCGGTTCCAGATGTGGGCTTGAATGCTAGTTCTTTTTTCTTCTTTTTTTTTTTTTTTTTGGCCAACAATACATCCATGGGCTAAGATGAACACTTACCATCCGATGGCTTGATGCACGTTTATCGGTTATTTAGTTACATAAAAACAGAAGCGCCAAATTCAAACACTTTTAGAATCATAAGAATATAATACACGTTTAAATGGTAACAACAGCAAAATGAGCCAATTAAGGGTCATTGCCAACTGAGGAAGCATCTGCTGGAACCATTAGCACCTGAGTTAGGTCACGCTAATATTTCAGTGTCAAATACAAGAGCGATATACACTGACGTAGATCTAGTCTTCGACTCGAGGTGGCTTGTTGGTATATATTCGTCAACCAAGCAAACAAAGCAAGGTAAACGGTGTCCGGTATCTGACAGTATCTGTAACACAAAATCTTACAGATTTAATGTCGTTTATCTGGTTTTCCAACAGAAAAATCAAAACATCATAGGTAATTAATTATTTACTTATTTATAATGATGCTTGCTAGGTAAAACACTGCACTTCAATGCTCGATTATAATATAATATTTTATTGCATATTTCTTTTGTACAATAGAATATGTCATGAATATTAATAGTATATTATAATATAGTGATTTCTAATAAAATTAGATTGAAGTAATTTAATATGTACTATTTTGCTCTAGCAATCGATACCCATGCGCCATAAGGAGTTTCACCTGATTAACATACCGTCTGCCATCAAGTACATAATAGATTTCGCTGCCAGCAAATTATCGCCGAAGATGAGCGACAGACTACACGTAAGTTTGACTTTTATATGTTACTAGCTGTGCCTCACCAATCCGCACTGGAGCAGCATGGTGGAGTATGCTGTAGGCCTCCTCAAGAGGAGAGACCCGTGCCCAGTAGTGGGCCGTTAATGGGTGAAGCCAGCTTTGCCTCGCGGTTTCACCCGCGTTAATTTGTGGAAAAAACTAACTACTAAAATATATGATGATATATAGCCTGTAGCCTTCCTCGATAAGTAGACTATCAAACACAAAAATAATTTTTCAATTAGAAGCAGTAGTTCCTGAGATTAGAGCATTCAACCAAACAAACTCTTCAGCTTTATAATATTAGTATAGATTAATTTATAAGTATCTACTCGGATGTTTCCGATATGCCTATACGAATCATGCTATCAAAATTGCACGTAAAATGCAAGATTTTCATGTAATTTATTTGCATGCTGGCAATTTGACTTCTCTGAAATACGATACCTAATACCTTGATCCTCCTTCACTAAAGCGAAATTAGCTACCCTATTAGTTAACAGTGCCACATAATATACTTCTTTAAAGGAGAATGCCCATTTAGTATAGATAAATGTACTGACTTTAACATTTTTGTGTCTTGATAAAAATACCTTTATTTGATTATGTTATCTTAATAAATTACACATACTAACTTTAGTCAATGTTAATATTAGGAATTACGAGATTTTCAACAAGTAGTTTTCAACAAGTAGTTCAATTAGTTTGTATTTAAGTTATAGTAAACTAACAGTAATATGGACTCTATGCAGGCGCTTTAAAGTCGCGTGCGTATGTAATGTCGATCTTTTGTTTCAAATTCATTTGACAGTCCCCAAACGCTATGCAGTTTGTAATGTAGGTATTATAATCACAGAACACTATTACTCCTGGCTGATTATAATAATTTTCTAATTCATTTGACAGTCCCCTTACGTCATCTAGTTTGTTGTATCATAATCATAATGGAATCAATGCAACCTATTGGCCTGAAGGATCTTAAAGGATTTCTGATTGGTCCTTATCAAAACATAAATGGCCCAATGGTTTTCTCTTGTAAAACGGAAGTAAAGTTATTTCTTAATTTCAGAAAATTATTCCCAAAGAGGATTTATTTAGGAAATAGGGTATATACTTAAAATATTTTAATTTAATTTTTTGTCCAAAAATCATTGTGACACAATAATTTTTTTGAGAGTACTGGCTATGGGCATTCTTCTTTTAGCTGTAATAATTTTTTGTTCTAATATTTCAGATTTACACAAACTTGAAGCAACTTCACAAGAATATCGACGTATCTTGTCTGCCCACTAACTACGGTGGTCACATTCCGTGGCAGGAGATGACCAACTTCACATTACAACTCTTGGACGAGCAACGTAAGAAGCTCTTAGGTTTGGATCACATGGAAATCCTCAGCACACGAGGAATTGTCTCCTCAAGAAAGAGCATCGCCATAACACCAGAAACGGCGTCAGTTGAAGGTAGCTTCAGAAAACTGGAGATCGACTAGCTGTAACTCCTAGCATGACTAAGCATTTATTTACCGAGCTTTAGGTCCCAGTGATATTCTTTTTACGAGATAGAGGCAGTTTCAATTTACTTTGAGTAAATCTTAGGTTAGATTATAAGTGTATATTTGTGTTCTTCAGCAAACTTCCTTTTTTCGCTTAAAAAGCCAAGTTTTCAAACGGAACTTAAGTACAAACGTAATTCATGTCACATTAGATTACTGTTGTAAAGATTCGTGGCAAACCTTTGAGAGAGTATTTGCGATATCAATTCGAATGTTATCATTATACTTTAAAAAATGTACAAGTTTTGTATAGTATACTAACGACCCAAATCAGAGTCACTAACGGTTACTTAAATCGTTCCTTAGTAAAAAATCACCATACAAATTCTGTACTAAAAAGCGATTTAAGTAACCGTTAGTGACTCTGAGTTGGGGCATAAGTATTTTCAACCTGTAACAGATTAAACGAATCAATATTCTTTAGGTAGATAGATTTTAAGTAGAATTAGGTGTATAAAACCTCCGTGTTGATTCAGGACTTCTATTACTTGGGTTCATAGTGATCAAATTGTTTATGAAGTTCACATGGTGAAAATTGACGGTTTAAATGAAAAACCTTTTTTATTATAACTTAGGCATATTATTCTGTTTCATTAGGAAACTGAATAATACGCTTTACAAAATGTAATCATTGTAAAGACAATTAAAACTCATCAACTTTACTTGGATGTACATTACGTACGAATTGTAGGTCGTGTATAGTTTTAGAATTTCTCAAGAAATTCGCTTCCGAAAATGCCCAATTCCCAAACAGACCAAGACTAGGGTTATGAACATTAGTAGATGATAGAAAACACAAGTTAAAATCATCGTAAAATCATTGTTACCTACTTATTTTGACATGTAAACAATTTTCGGTTAAGGTATGCAGTTTTAAATGTATGCATCTCAGATCTAATAAGGAGATTTTGATATTTGATATTATTGTTTAAATATAAATAAATATGCCTACAATTATTTTACTACTAGTAAATATTGTATTTTATTATTTGTTAAATATTGTATTTTTTATGTTTTAAAAATTAAATATATCAAAAACTAAGCGTTGTTTGTCACGTAGAATAATTTTCAGAAATTCATTGTATGCTGCAATGTCTCCCTTATTTCTATTTTATTGGCGATAGAGTTTTTAATAATGGTGATAATTTTTTTACTGGTAGCCGTTGATTCTTAGATATAGGAATATAGTCATTTGGTTGTGTCCTATATGAGGGGCATGATAAGCTGTCACTAGTTTTTAGGCCACACAGAAATAGTCCGGTAAATAAATTTGTTGATTCTTTGACCATAATGCGACCTATACATTTTTACCATAGTCCGCTACCTCGGAATACAGAGAGCAGGAGGATACGGACGGCATATTTCTTGTAAGAGATGATAAGTTCTGTACTTTATACCTCAATTAAAAAGAACAGAGAGTAGAAGTGTTGAGCGTGGGCTGTGCTGATGAGGAGCTGTTGTGTTGGCTGGTTGGCATAGAAAAATAACCCTTCGGCGCATAATGTACAAAACGCAAAATGAACACAACACGCAAAATGTACAAATCGCAAAATGTACAAAACGCAAAATGTACAAAACGCAGAATGAACACAACACGCAAAATGTACAAATCGCAAAATGTGCAACAAGGACTAAGGCCTCTTTCACGACGACACGCAACTTTTTGAAGGGCTTCTCTTTTTGATATTAAGTAAGGTTGAAGACCGCCGATCCCTCATTAGAACGATGATGTGATGTTCTGAGAGAACCTGAGATCTTCCACTGGGGCGGGTCTTAAAGAACTTTGACCCTACCTCGTGAACAGCTGTTTGTTACCATCTTTGTGTTAAACTCGTCAACTGAAACGCATGATTCCAGGTTCGCGAAACGCGTAGACTTCATCAGGCGTACACGTTCCAGCTTCACGTCGATATTTAATGTGCCTCTTACAAGACGGTGATCACTTCCGGTTTTGAACCTGCTGATCACAGAGACATCATTAAATATGTGCCGTTTGTCTGCCAGAATGAAGTCTATCTCGCTTTTTGTGGAACCATCAGGACTTATCCAAGTCCACCTGCGTTGAGGCTTCTTTCTGAAGAAGGAGTTCATCATAAAGAGATCTTCCTTCTCCAAAAAGTTAGCCAGCAAGTGTCCTCGGTGGTTCCGTCGTCTAATTCCGAAGGGACCAACTTTTATCTCGGCGTCATTTCGCGTACCTGGTCTCGCGTTAAAGTCCCCCATCACAACTATGAAATGAGCTTTAGAGGTATGTATGGCTATACTAATTTCCTCATACATAACCTCCACCTCATCGTCGGGATGTGTCGAATTCGGCGCATATACCTGTACGACCTTCAATGAATACCGTTGTGATATCCCGAGTGTAAGGTATGCTATCCTGACCGACACGCTCCCAACCTGCACAATGTTATTGATGAGGGACTTGTGGACGAGAAACCCGACACCACCTTGGAACAGATGTTCGCCCTCCCGGTGATAGAGCAAGTTTCCGGATTTGAGTATTATCGTGTCCTCCCCCTGTATTCTGATTCAGATAATCCCACAATACTCCAGTTTAATTTGTCTATTTCTTCTTCCAACTCTTTTATCTTGTCGTCGGTCCTCAGTGCCAGTATTAGTCGCCTTTTACGACATCCCAGGAAGAGGTGGGAGTGGTGCTATTCTACTTAAGTGGACCCGGCACCACATAGGGAAATAATATTATACATACTTAGATACTTAGTAGAAATATAAATTTGTTAGATCGTTTTGCTTAAAAAATATTTTGTGTCGTTTATGCACGTGATCGATGTGAACGTGGGCTTTCTTGCACATTATGCGATTTGTACATTTTGCGTGTTGTGTTCATTCTGCGTTTTGTACATTTTGCGTTTTGTACATTTTGCGATTTGTACATTTTGCGTGTTGTGTTCATTTTGCGTTTTGTACAGTCACGTGTAATAATATGTATACATTGTCACGTTTTCAAAAATATCTAAACTTGTAACAATCCAGAAAGAAGTGAACGACAATTCGTTCAAAATTAAGTAACCATTAAACGATGTCAAAATAAGGTATACACGTTTATTCCACATTAATGTAATCGAAACAAAATCATAAATATATCCACACTTCGAATATCATTTTTAACTATCCATGACAATTTCTATAACATGTACTTATACAATTGTAGGTACACATGTAATAGACATTGTCATGGCTACATTAAAATGATATTGGAAGTGTTTATTTACTTTTGCCGTTTTTGTAACTTCCTTTCAAACCTAACCTTCCAAACTAGGCTTTTTATTTAAAATTTAGTTAAAATTTACCAAAATACTTAAGTAATTAAGTAGGCTGTGAGCAAGTCGTAAACTTCTTTGCGTTGTTGATCATTAGTTTTTAGTAAACCAAAGGGCATTCAAGATTTATTTTAAGATATATGAATATTTTAATTTATTTTTATTATTTTAATATTTAATTGTTAAAATGTAATTTCTACCAATAACTCATTCTGCATACATTGTGCCTTATTTTATTACTATAGTATCTATCCCTTTTTCATTTTAATTTTTACCCACAGCGGAAGGAACGAAACGAACGCGGTACCTATATGCATTAGGGTTTAGAGGTTGTTTGTTAGTTAGTTTGTATGTATGTATGTATGTTACCGTTTTTTATGAAAACTACTGGGCCAATTTCATTGCAGTTTTTTGCATTCAAAAGGTATCACTAAAGAGCGGGTTTATAGATATATTTTATGCCGGTATGCCACCAGAGGGCGCTGCAGTAGCGTGATACGAGGAGGGGTTTTTCAAAATTTGTATTTTTATCCTCTGCTGTCGGTACCTACACGCTGCTAACTATTCCAATTTTTTGTAATACGCTTTTATACACACCCTCGTAGTAAGTTTTTACCTGTATCGTAGGTGGCATAGATGACACATAACAATCACAATAACACCTATGACTCGAGTACCAACAAATATTTAACTGTTTCATAAATATGTGCCTCAGCCGGGAATCGCACCCGGGAATCTAATCACTTCGCAGGCAGAGTCTCTCTCGCTACCAACTAGGGTACAGATAATTTCTACTTGGAAATTTGCAAGTATAATAATAATATCCAAATTCCGAATAAAACAATCAGGACGCCTTTTTATTAGTACAACATTAATTAAGAAAGTTACACGTCTTATTTTGAATTGCTTTATTTACAAAAAAAAATCCTTTCTCCAAATTAATTAAGTACGCCGTAAATATGCTCACCAAAATGTGGCACTTTCATTGGTCCAATTGGACCAAGGTGTTAGCGTACTATTATATAATTACAGTGCAATGCATCCTCCTTGTTTATCTATTGTGAATATCAGTATGGTAATTGACTTATGCAGCCTACTGTAACTGTCATCGGTCTCCGTCAGTTAGTATTGATGTATCGATTAAACGTCAGTCAGTAACAGTATTGATGATATCGATATTGATGACATCAGAGCAAAGAGCACCGAACGCGATTCATTCGTCTTTCGACATTTGGCCTGAACGGTCGGTTGCAAAAGTCATGTCTCCCTGGAAGTTAGCAGTATTAGAACCTAATTTTAGTAATAAGATTTATCTTGTGGAAAAGTATAATAAAGTAGCTGTTGGATATCGTCGTTTCATTGGGCTAAGCTCAACATCTCAGAAGTGGGATCAGAAGACACGCCCCGAAGAAGGTGAGTTTATGCATGTATTATAAATTATAATAACTTTTGTTTTCTTTTCTGCTTGATGCCACATGCTGTGTCACGTGCCAAGACACGCCCCGAAACAAGAAAAAGACTCGATGATGTTTTTTTTATTTTTTTCTTTTCTTGTTCTGCTTTCGCTTCAACCATTTTGTCTACCCGAGAATTGATATTAAGTAGTTACGACATCGTAAAGGGTTTGCTGAGCACAGTTGACCTTAGTTAACCTAGAAGAAATGTGTGTGGAATAGTACATATATTTGCAATGCATGGTCATCCTCGTCCTAAGGAAAGGAAAATATTAAGTAAACGAGTATAATTAAACTTTAAGTTACAATGATGTAGATAGTCATAGGTTTTTTATTATGAGTGATTAAGTTCCTTCAAGGCCAACAATGAAAACACCAATACCTACTGAGAACGATCACTACCCGCGAATGCAATAAGAGTACTGAAAACTAAAGACTAAATAAAGCATTTTTATTATATATTTATTTTTGAAATATTTGAAAATATTGTGGTGATTTCGTAGAATATTACAACATTACGTTGGTCCTTTGTGTATATAATTTGAATAATCACGCTGCAATTTCATTTCAGACCGTTCTATTTAGGTTGACACTATAATTGTATTATTCCTTTGATCAAATTTAATGTAAGTCCTTTCAGCATGTAAAACTGCAGGTCACCCAATGCAATACAACAGTATGGCAGTTGATTACGATGGACTGATGATGGGATCAAGAGATGGACATTGAAATTATTCTGCCATTATTACGAGCACTCTTCGAGTGCGTTTGCTTGGTCCTGGAAAGTCCTCCGATATTTTGGTTTATAAACTTTATCTAGCTATATGTAAAATACAAGAAATATTGTGGTTATGCCCTTCTGGACTCTGTAACCATACAACCGATGTGCTTGGCTGGTTTCATTTGAAAGGCAATAATGCGAAGATAGTCCACGATGATGAAGTCCATTTATGAAGTCGATTTTTACTTTTTCCATACAGTTTTTAAAGTTGTGGCAAACGCCGGGTATTCACAAGTTTCTTATAAAACACAATCGTCACACTAGAATACGTTAAACCTGTGAAAAAACTCCTTATATTATGTTGTAAGTAAATTCAGTGCGGGTAGTAACACAAAATATTTTTTATGATCATATCTACCGACATAGTGACTCCATAGTGTCTATGGTATATCTTTTCAAAGTCGAAGTCAAAATGTTTTATTCATGTAGGTGTCGCTGGTGCACTTATGCACGTCATTTTTTGAGCGGTAGACTGTGAGTTACGAGTTCAATTTTATTGTATTGAAAATAAGTGAGTCCAATTACATTACAGTACCTTATACTTACCTGGTGACGTGAATTGGATACTAGAAGAAGTTAGTAGGTAGAAATAATAATTATGCTAAAAAACACGCTTTTATTGTGTATTCAACGATGTGGAGTTCTACTGTTGAGACCAACCCTATGATGTGCATTTGGAATTTAATCTCTGTTACTCGTTATGGAGCTCCTCGGCTGGAGCCAATTGTGAGGGTAGTGTCAGGTCAGGACATCTTTACCACAAAAATACATTATCGTGATAACCCAACATGTGGGCCACATTTCAGATCGACTGGATACGGAGAAGAGTCGATTGACTTAATCTGAATTGGACAGAATCTGTTTACAGACACAGAACAGGTAAAACTAAATGGAAGCTTATAACTGGTAAGATTTACTTAAGAGTTTTTAGTAGGTGAGCTTAGATAACTATTTGAAATGTTTGAGGTTACAACTGTCCTATTGAATTTGAATTGGACACATGGTAAGATTTACTTAAGAGTTTTTAGTAGGCGAGCTTAGATAACTATTTGAAATGTTTGAGGTTACAACTGTCCTATTGAATTTGAATTGGACACATGGTAAGATTTACTTAAGAGTTTTTAGTAGGTGAGCTTAGATAACTATTTGAAATGTTTGAGGTTACAACTGTCCTATTGAATTTGAATTGGACACATGGTAAGATTTACTTAAGAGTTTTTAGTACTTAGGCGAGCTTAGATAACTATTTGAAATGTTTGAGGTTACAACTGTTTTATTTAATTTGAATTGGGCACATAACAGGTAAAACTAAATGGAGGCTTATAACTGGTAAGATTTACTTAAGGGTTTTTAGTTGGTGAGCTTAGAGAACTATTTGAAATGTTTGCAGGTTACAACTGTTTTATTGAATTTGAATTGAGGTTTATATTGGACAATAACTATTGACTATAACGGTATTACACAGCTACTTCAGAATATGTTCTTCTTACTTCCGTTGATATTGTTACTAGGTAACGATAATAAAATTATCAAACTGTATTAGAGGTGAGATGTATTATGTATAATATGAGAAAATTAACACACTAAACGAACGAAACGAACCTAAACCGTTGACTAGTGACAGTGAGTGAGATTATCATGATGACGAGCAGATTATAAGTAGGAACTATATTATATTATAAGTAGGAACTACAAACAGAACAGATTTTATTATGACGAGCAGACTCCCGGTCTGCGGTCGGGATTCTGCCGTAATTCATATCCTCAAAGATTGTTTAACATCGAGGTTGAACGTAAACAATGAATGGCTATTTCCTAAAATAAATTTGGTGCACCTTTTAGTGCGCAATTAATATTATTTTGGTATTTGCTTACGGTAGACGCCACATTCTCGTCTTCACACTCATGTCTTATGGGTACCTTGGAAAACGCGCTTATTCCTAACTTATCATCATTGCTCGTTGCGGCGGTGCAACACACAAATACGCGACACGCGATGCGATCGGGATACAAATATTATAAAGACGTAAAGTTCGTAAGTTCTTGTGTTCGCAAGTTTATTTGTGAAAAGTAATCTCTGGAACTGCATAACTAACTCTGAATATTCCTTCGCTTGTAGATTTGGTTAATTGTGATTAAAAATATGTAAATCTTTGCTAAAGAAAGAAGAACGATTTTGTGTAAAGGATCTTCGGGACTAAGGCATAAGGGTGTATTTGAAAAATTCTTCCACCATTGTAAGGTACAGTCACGTGTAATAATATGTATACATTGTCACGTTTTCAAAAATATCTAAACTTGTAACAATCCAGAAAGAAGTGAACGACAATTCGTTCAAAATTAAGTAACCATTAAACGATGTCAAAATAAGGTATACACGTTTATTCCACATTAATGTAATCGAAACAAAATCATAAATAAATTCACACTTCGAATATCATTTTTAACTATCCATGACAATTTCTATAACATGTATACAATTGTACACATGTAATAGACATTGTCATGGCTACATTAAAATGATATTGGAAGTGTATACTTACTTTTGCCGTTTTTGTAACTTCCTTTCAAACCTAACCTTCCAAACTAGGCTTTTTATTTAAAATTTAGTTAAAATTTACCAAAATGCTTAAGTAATTAAGTAGGCTGTGAGCAAGTCGTAAACTTCTTTGCGTTGTTGATCATTAGTTTTTAGTAAACCAAAGGGCATTCAAGATTTATTTTAAGATATATGAATAATTTAATTTATTTTTATTATTTTAATATTTAATTGTTAAAATGTAATTTCTACCAATAACTCATACTGCATACATTGTGCCTTATTTTATTACTATAGTATCTATCCCTTTTTCATTTTAATTTTTACCCACAGCGGAAGGAACGAAACGAACGCGGTATATGCATTAGGATTTAGAGGTTGTTTGTTAGTTAGTTTGTATGTATGTATGTATGTTACCGTTTTTTATGAAAACTACTGGGCCAATTTCATTGCAGTTTTTTGCATTCAAAAGGTATCACTAAAGAGCGGGTTTATAGATATATTTTATGTCGGTATGCCACCAGAGGGCGCTGCAGTAGCGTGATACGAGGAGGGGTTTTTCAAAATTTGTATTTTTATCCTCTGCTGTCTGTACCTACACGCTGCTAACTATTCCAATTTTTTGTAATACGCTTTTATACACACCCTCGTAGTAAGTTTTTACGAGTACCAACAAATATTTAACTGTTTCATAAATATGTGCCCCAGCCGGGAATCGCACCCGGGAATCTAATCACTTCGCAGGCAGAGTCGCTCTCGCTACCAACTAGGGTACAGATAATTTCTACTTGGAAATTTGCAAGTATAATAATAATATCCAAATTCCGAATAAAACAATCAGGACGCCTTTTTATTAGTACAACATTAATTAAGAAAGTTACACGTCTTATTTTGAATTGCTTTATTTACAAAAAAAAATCCTTTCTCCAAATTAATTAAGTACGCCGTAAATATGCTCACCAAAATGTGGCACTTTCATTGGTCCAATTGGACCAAGGCTACCACAAAGTATGTATTTTATTTTTAACCGACTTCAAAAAAAGGAGGAGGTTCTCAATTCGACTGTATTTCTTTTTATGTTTGTTACCTCAGAACTTTGGACTGGGTGAACCGATTTGGATGATTCTTTTTTTAATCGAAAGCTGGTGCTTTTGGTGTAGTCCCACATAAAGGAGAACCCCAATTTTCGGCCTCGAACCATATGTAATCTGTGTTAGAACATCGGACTAGACAAGAGTAAACTATATACCAAAAAATTCGTCTTATTTATAAGATAAACATATTTAAATCTTAGCTTCAGCTGCTGTTGCCAAATGAACAAAATAATGCAAAAAAGTTTTCACAGTATTTACCTCATTACATACGATTTTATAATCGATTGAATCGATTGATATTGATCGATTGATTTAAAGATTAAAGATTTATTAAAAGTTTTTATTTTTCATAAAAACAGTTTTACAATAGACATAATATGATTGTAAACAACGACAATAGTTGAGACTGTGTTGCCGCTGTTTACGCCCACCTCGGAGAAGCAAGAAATACAAAAAATACCTTAAATCTATTACAATGACATATTTGTGTGGATGTGCGTGTGTGTGTGTGTGCGTTTGTGTATGCATGCGTGTGTGTGTGTGTGTGCGCGCGTGTGTGTGTGTGTGTGTATTTGTTTGATGGAACATAATAATATATTTTATGTATTATTTATTGATTATAATTATAATATTAATTTATTTTTTACATATTTTCGTATTCCATATAAATCAAAACTATGTAATATATTATAATTACCATTTAATCGTTACGCTAATTTTATTAAATTACATTTCGAATATTTTGACATCGATTAATCGACTGACAATAAAGATGATGTAATCCCTAATAATGTCATTTAGGTAACCATAGTATTTATAAATAACACCACTGTATTGTCATATTTCTCATCGATCTTTCATCTTTCTACGCGTGTTTTGTATATTTTTTATTTATTTATCCAACTTTATTTATTTAATTCCTGGAAAACTAGTGAAAAAACACTGATATAACCAAGCACAGATTGTCATGCAATTATTCAAAAATGATTTGCCATACGTAATATTTATCAGTTCTCATGATAGAATTTTCAAAAAATACAAAACCACGGTAACGGATAGTGGAATTCCACCCGAACCCTTTTTTGAAATTCATTTTTAACTCTATTTTCAGCAAATTTTCAGTACAAAACAGATTAAAAATTGACTTTTTTACAGTGTTGACATTCAGATAATGTTATTTATCCCCAAATTTGAATGCTTCCGATCAAACAAAACATGTTTTATCGCATGTTTTATAATCGAACGCTGCAGGGGACATCGCAAAACCGATATAAAAATTAATATTAGGCAATAATAGACCAATTAATAGGGGGGTTTCGCATCAAATAAATGCCAACCATGATATCTCAGAATAATGGTCTTCGTTATGATGTTTAGAAATAACGTATCTAAATTCCAATAGCTAGTTTTTTCTTTTTTTTTTTTTATGAGCTGCTCAAGGACCGAAAAACTTGTTTTTGCTTCTATGAAATTTCCCTTACATTTTATAAAGAAATGTCTTATACAAAAGTTGTAGGCATTTTAAATATCTACAAAAGGAGGCCTGTTGCGTTAAAATTCATTTCGGATTTTTTTTATAAATTACAAAAAACAGTTCAAAATCGCGGTTTTTAGTTTGATTGTTTAAACAAACAGTTTGTAATGTAGACATCTGAAAATGTTATGGACTATTGTTTATGACGTATAGTATATGTAGTTTTTTTTTTGAATTTTTTGGTTGCATATTTTTAGCAAAAATCCATTTGTTTATTAAAAAATCACTTTTTTGCAAATTAATTTCTACAACTTTTGCAAGTCGTTGAATGTTCTACCTGGGCTCATTTTCTTTCTTAAGAGTTGTACTTTCAGTTTGGTTTTATGGCTTATTGATTCTTCCAACAGGGACCTCGCAAAATTGATTGCAAAAAAGTGCTTACCTGCAAAATGGAATGAAATGAGAAATGAGCACGGACGTTTCAAATCGTGCGAGCTGGAAAAAATGTTGATATCTCGGGTTCCCGTGGTCACACAAAAAGTTATAACCAATCGATTTGGGGTAGCTCGACGAGATAAAATCAGATAACGTATTTGTTTTTATCGCAAATGACGTTTGAACGCCTTAATTGTTATTTGTTGAGTTATTCCATTTTGCAGGTAAGCACTTTTTTGCAATCAATTTTGCGAGGTCCCTGTTGGAAGAATCAATAAGCCATAAAACCAAACTGAAAGTACAACTCTTAAGAAAGAAAATGAGCCCAGGTAGAACATTCAACGACTTGCAAAAGTTGTAGAAATTAATTTGCAAAAAAGTGATTTTTTAATAAACAAATGGATTTTTGCTAAAAATATGCAACCAAAAAATTAAAAAAAAAACTACATATACTATACGTCATAAACAATAGTCCATAACATTTTCAGATGTCTACATTACAAACTGTTTGTTTAAACAATCAAACAAAAAACAGCGATTTTGAACTGTTTTTTGTAATTTATAAAAAAAATCCGAAATGAATTTTAACGCAACAGGCCTCATTTTGTAGATATTTAAAATGCCTACAACTTTTGTATAAGACATTTCTTTATAAAATGTAAGGGAAATTTCATAGAAGCAAAAACAAGTTTTTCGGTCCTTGAGCAGCTCATAAAAAAAAAAAAGAAAAAACTAGCTATTGGAATTTAGATACGTTATTTCTAAACATCATAACGAAGACCATTATTCTGAGATATCGTGGTTGGCATTTATTTGATAAAACACCTATCCGTCATGCTCGATTGATCGGTCTATAATTGCAACTTTTGTTGGTGTTACCGTAAATTTTAATAAAGAAGTTTACAAAAAAAAATAAGATTTTATCTTTTTGAAATTTTATTTAATAAAATTCGAAGTATGAAGTCAGGGGACACGGTAAAAACGCAAGTTACAATTTTTGGCGAAAATGCCCAACTATTAATTTTTTGAAGGTAGTATGAATAATACGCTTTAAAAATTATTATAACACTAGCTGTTACCCGCGACTTCGTACGCCGAAAATAAAGATCCCTTCATTATAAAACATGTTTTTCGTAAATTGACTAACGAATAGTTTGCAAACAGACCACTCAATCGAAAAATGGACTTAGCAGACCCATATTATTTTTGCCCCGCACTATGGAGGAAAAAAATGATCCCCATAATACCTCTAGGAGAGGTACCCTAAAAACATATTTTTAAAAATATTATTCTACCAATTTAAAGTTTAAATAAACATGTATATTCTTGCTAAATTACAGCTTTATAGCACTAAGGGTATCTGCGATATCCTACGGCTACGGACGAATGGATGGATGGACGGACGGACGGGTATGACGAAACTCGGAAACTATGAGAATTCTGTTTTGACTTCGGAACCCTAAAAAGAGTCATAAAAGGCGCTTCATAAATAACGAATCAATCAACTACATATAGCAAAATTTTACCTTATCTCTCAGGAACAGGTTTATTTTCCGGGATAAAAAGTATCTTATGTCCTTTCCCGACCTCAATTCTATATCTGTACCAAACATCAAAATCGGTTCAGTGATTTAGGCGTGAAAGAGTTATCCCTCAGGAACAGGTCTATTTTCCGGGATAAAAAGTATCATTATGTTCTTTAGCTCAGTTCTATATCTGTACTAAATTTCATCAAAATCGGTTCAGTGGCTTGAAAGAGTTATCCCTCAGGAACAGGTCTATTTTCCGGGATAAAAAGTATCATGTGTCCTTTCCCGAGCTCAATTCTAATCAGTACTAAATTTCATCAAAATCGGTTCAGTGGCTTGAAAGAGCTATCCCTCAGGAACAGGTCTATTTTTCGGGATGAAAAGTATCATATGTCCTTTCCCGAGCTCAATTCTATATCTGTACCAAACGTCAAAATCGGTTCAGTGATTTAGGCCTGAAAGAGTTATCCCTCAGGAACAGGTCGTTTTTCCGGGATAAAAAGTATCCTATGTTCATTCCCGAGCTCAATTCTATATCTGTACTAAATTTCATCAAAATCGGTTCAGTGGCTTGAAAGAGTTATCCCTCAGGAACAGGTCTATTTTCCGGGATGAAAAGTATCAGATGTCCTTTCCCGAGCTCAATTCTATATCTGTACCAAACATCTAAATCGGTTCAGTGATTTAGGCGTGAAAGAGTTATCCCTCAAGAACAGGTCTATTTTCCGGGATAAAAAGTATCCTATGTTCATTCCCGAGCTCAATCCTATATCTGTACTAAATTTCATCAAAATCGGTTCAGTGGCTTGAAAGAGTTATCCCTCAGGAACAGGTCTATTTTCCGGGATAAAAAGTATCATATGCTCTTTAGCTCAGTTCTATATCTGTACTAAATTTCATCAAAATCGGTTCAGTGGCTTGAAAGAGTTACCCCTCAGGAACAGGTCTATTTTCCGGGATAAAAAGTATCATTTGTCCTTTCCCGAGCTCAATTCTAATCAGTACTAAATTTCATCAAAATCGGTTCAGTGGCTTGAAAGAGCTATCCCTCAGGAACAGGTCTATTTTCCGGGATGAAAAGTATCATATGTCCTTTCCCGAGCTCAATTCTATATCTGTACCAAACATCAAAATCGGTTCAGTGATTTAGGCCTGAAAGAGTTATCCCTCAGGAACAGGTCTATTTTCCGAGATGAAAAGTATCATATGTCCTTTCCCGAGCTCAATTCTACGAGTATATCTGTACCAAACATCAAAATCGGTTCAGTGATTTAGGCGTGAAAGAGTTATCCCTTAGGAACAGGTCTATTTTCCGGGATAAAAAGTATGATATGTTCTTTATGATATGCTCAGTTACATATCTGTACTAAATTTCATCAAAATCGGTTCAGTGGTTTAGGCGTGAAAGAGTAGCAGACAGAGTTACTTTCGCATTTATAATATTAGTATAGATTGAGAAACGAATTAAAATAAACTGATTATATAAGCTCTTGTTTTATTGCAGTGGTCAACCAAAGGCTGAGATGATAATTAATAAAATTATTGTTGATAAAATTATTTCTTTGTTTCGCAGATTGGCTTCAACCCATTAATGGCCCACTACTGGGCACGGGTCTCTCCTCTTGAGGAGGCTTAGAGTATACTCCACCACGCTGCTCCAGTTTTGGAGGGGTTAGTGGGCAACCCGAGTGTCGGAAGTTTTCAAACCGCCCGAGGGCCTCCGACATGGCTTAACGACTGTTATGTTACGATAACAACCGGGACCGACGGCTTTACGTGCATTCCGAAGCACGGAAACGCTCAAAAAATTTTTGCCACTAGCGGTCACCCATCCAACTACCGACCGCGCCCGCTGTTGCTTAACTTTGTCGATCGCTTAGGATCGACGCAAGCCGCAGCGATGAGCAATTAATAAGAGTAAATTTAAAATATTTTCAAAAAAATAATATTTTAATAATAATTATGGATCAATAT
Source organism: Thymelicus lineola (assembly GCA_963932265.1). Classification (NCBI taxonomy): domain Eukaryota; kingdom Metazoa; phylum Arthropoda; class Insecta; order Lepidoptera; family Hesperiidae; genus Thymelicus; species Thymelicus lineola. The sequence continues at coordinate 13,817,975 of OZ010680.1, forward strand.
AAATTGAATCACAACAGCCTAATAGGGCTTATTTGCAAAATCAGTAAATATCTTTAAAAATTAAATTGCCTATGACTGTATTTGTCATGATCACTGAATTCGACTAAAATAATGAGTAAAGTTACAAAAAAGGCAAAAGTAAGTATACACTTCCAATATCATTTTAATGTAGCCATGACAATGTCTATTACATGTGTACAATTGTATACATGTTATAGAAATTGTCATGGATAGTTAAAAATGATATTCGAAGTGTGAATTTATTTATGATTTTGTTTCGATTACATTAATGTGGAATAAACGTGTATACCTTATTTTGACATCGTTTAATGGTTACTTAATTTTGAACGAATTGTCGTTCACTTCTTTCTGGATTGTTACAAGTTTAGATATTTTTGAAACGTGACAATGTATACATATTATTACACGTGACTGTACATCATTCGGGTTATGTTATAAATTAGTTAGATTCGTTGGGAGGTCTTTAACTCAAAAGTAATAGGCTATATTTAGGTACTCCTTTGCTGCTTTACAAGTACATACAGTAGGAGGTACTATAAGTTCACTTCAGGACACGGAATAATTGCCCCAAACTCGCTTTGGCTGGTTTGTTAGTCTTATAGATATCTAAATTTTAGGAACCGTATGAACGAATTTGTCTTTTTTTGTCTAAAATATTCGTGATAGTTTAAAGATAGTGAATTATTCGCGACGAATTGATAACCTCCTCTTTTTTGAAGTCGATAAACGTTTCGGTAACCACACTTGAGTAAATGTATGGAAGTTATTATTTAAATTGACCGGTATATTTTGGATTGAGTGAACCGACGTCTGAAATAAAACAGACATTAGATGTTAACCCAAACTTACTACAATATAAACAGACAAAAATTACCGTTTTGTTATGTGTATGATTATAATGACGATAATAATGTTGTCGTCATTATAATCGTATTATGATGTGATATGATGATGTGGTATGACATGATATTATGATAATGAATACATAATACTGAAGCTCGAGAGAATCTGACTTCAGCTAAACAGTCTGAAATCATTTATCAAGAAGTTGTTCATTGTGAAATATAAATAATTATGTACCTAACGTTGTATTAAAAACCCTTACAATTCAATTCTATTCAATTCAATTTATTTATTTGCATTAAGTACATTAAAGCACTTAGCCTATATTAGGCATAGGTACAAATATTGTCTAGTAAGTACAAAGCAATATATTTGTTATATCGTAGGACTAGTTATCCCATAAATAAAATAAGGAAAGATTATATCTCTGAAGTAAAGCGATTTTTCAGGATGGTGAATGAAAATAGGCGGCTAAGTAGGTATACGTGTTGCAGCAGATTCAGCTAGTAAAAGAAAAACATGTCTATAAACATACAAGTAAAATTTATTCATTGTGTACTTGCAATACAGACTCATCTGGGCACACAACTTATAAGTGAAATTAAATTCTGTGAATGTTTGATTAGTTCCAGGTTTTAGCTAGAAGAGCTTTGACACGATAAATAGCGATGTTGCGATTCACTGAGGCATCAGGCAAATTATAGACGGCGAAATTTTTTCTATGTGACCTGAATCCTGATATATAGTGGGTCTGACGTATGACTCCAAACAGATGATGAAGTGTCACCATTACTGTAAGTTTATCGAATCCCACATAACATTTCCTGAAGCTATATAAAATTGGTGATCTGTCTGTGTGATATGATGTATGTATGGCACGTGTGTGTCTATCGCGTGTATGTCGTGACTCGTGTATGCATTTGTATGTGGTGTGAAACTTTAGAGTATCAAACTTAAATACTTACTAGCTGTTGCCCGCAGCTTTTCATACGGAAATTATGTTTTAAGTTATTGAAACTTTTATCCTGTTTTTCCGCGAAACGTTTTAATTTTCCGGGATGAAAATTTTTCTAAAATATGACCCAGGGTATCAGTAACAACTTTACCAATTTTCATCGAAATCCGTTCAAGGGTTTTTATGTGATGCCCGGACAGATAAACAGACACTTTTGTAAGTACGCTTAAGTTGTTATTTAAATGTAATTATTGTTTCTCAGTAAGTGATTTGTAATCTTTTGAGAAATAAATGATCTTAAACCTTATTATAGTAATATAGATATAGATAGATTATACGAGACTCGAGTTGAATGGATGGGAATACCTACACAATGTTCATTAATATTTGGTAAATATGTTTGCTGTCTTCCTGTCGAAGGGGGAATTCATCACGGCGAGTTTTATTCAATATGATTTAACGATTAAAAGGAATTTAAACATGGTCCGGGGTGGAGGATGTCATTCAGATATATTTTCCCTTGCAATGTGGAAACCTTTGTGATATTACTTGGCTGGTTACCGGGTAGTAGATTGCTGCCCGGGTGGACGGGCATCTTCGGTAAGTTTAAGAACTAAGTACCTACTTCCCTCTAGTATGAAGCGATCTTTCTAAACGTCAAATGAATAGTGAGTATTGAGACACGAACCATCGAGAGGTAAATCATTGGCACTGGATGTGGATTATAAATAAAGGTTCCGGCTTATTGGAAATAATCGTTTTTAAGCGTTTTTGAGTTTGTTAATGAAATTTTGAAATCTTGTTCATTTTATATTGTATTTTATACACACACAAAATATTCGTTCTGTCTGACTGACTGACTCATCATAACAGAGTCAATGGTAACAAGTTATTTTGAGAATGGGGTTTATTGTATTATGTAACACACTTATTCTGAAGCAAAATATGATATCTTTTATCTTTATAAAATCAAGTATATTGTAAAGCCTATGTGTATCTATCTATGAACTATGACTACGAACTATAACTGAATTATGAATGTAAATTATGACTCTGAACTATTACTTTGAACTATGACTAAACTATCCCTCCTTATTTATAAAAACAAGCCAAGTTATACACGGTTTATAAAATGTTTTATTTCTTTTACTCTTAATAATGAAAAAACATTACATTGGTTGAAATATTGTTTATTAAGCGTTTATGAATAGGTAATTACGATGGACTGATACATAAGACGACAATGAGAAAAAGTAAGGTATAATTGAATCATTTTAATTACTTCTACAATAACGTTAGTAACAACTGATTAAAAATTGAAGAAAAGTGTAGTCACTCCACGAAATGTCGACCGTTGCTTTGTCATATTTTACCCACTCCTCTCCTTATCCAATCTTCGCGCCGATTTTGCTTCTGTTACGATTTATTGTATTTAAACTGCTTTATTTCAGCGACAAAAATCCAAGCGAGCGTAGCCGCGTGCGGTCACTAGTCTAGATAAACAAATATCTATTAAACTCAAACAACTTACAGTCATCGCAGTACATACCTACATTGTTATGTAAATGTGGAAATAATTACATTAATTGATTCCTAGCAACCTTAGCATCCTAATAATAACGTGACAGTATTATCTCCATCTTCATTTGTCATAGACCTTATCTTGGTCTTTTTTCTTGAAGTATGAATCCACACTTATACAGTAATAAGTTTCAGATTCGATGTGAGTACATCAGTGCCCGGAGGTATATGCCACACAGATGCCACTGTTGAGAGAACCACGACTGAAGAGCTTGAGTCATAAGAGTGAAGATGCACGGTTCGGGCGGTGAGCTTGAGTGACGACCGAATCTAGATGGCCCACTAAATCATCAGACGGTGAGCTAGAGCAACGGCTGAAGGATTGTCAAAAGAGAGTGAAGATGAGAATAAGAATGAGCTAAGATGGGACCTAGTGGGCCAAGTATGAGCCAAGAGATGAGACTGATAAAGAGAACAATGGAAGGAGAAGCAGAAGTTCAAGATGTACCACGCAGCAAGGTTAAACACGACCTGAAACCGTCTGGGTATGATAACATAACTGTTACTGTACTGTTACTTTGACTTTTTTAAAAGAGTACTGGGAGTTTTTTCCTCCGGCTTTTTTCTCCTGGCCTACCCTAACTTACATAGGCTAAGTATAATGTATTTTTCTCTCAAAGCCGATGATAACTTAGGTACTGTCTATCGTGACATTAGGCATTAGACAATTTAAAGATGTAAGGAAGGTTTTGCTAGTTCGGGTAGTGACAATCCAAAGAATAGTGTATAGCCTTGGTATGGCATATCTAACATTACACAAATCGTAATTACCTGCTCACATTAAAATGTAAACCATAAATTTGCCTGTATTGTGATTTTCATTTCAATATTTTAACTGATGGGAATTAAACTGACTAGAAGAAAATTTCTGTTATTGAAAACGAATGATATCGAAATAATTAAAATATTTGATTGTGATTACCCTAACTTAGTAACTGGAAGACTATTGTATACAGCTGCTTAAAGTGTTTGAACATGTTACATTGATTAATATATTGGCATAATGCTGACCAGAGCGTAAATTTTTTTAACATGAGTAATGTTACTTTAAAGACATAGAAATTGTCATTGTATTATTATTACTGCAAGTCCATAACTTTATTAATCAAAATTTGTATTCGTGCAATTAGTTATGAATAGATTAAAAAATGTTATAATTTAAGTATGTAGGTAAAGCAAGTTTATTAACATATCATAATAATACTACTATGAAGATTTGATGACTGTACAATTTCAATGTATTTATTAATATTTTTGAGATCACGTACGAGGACGTACGAATAGTCAGATGGCCGAGCTGTTAGCGTACTATTATATAATTACAGTGCAATGCATCCTCCTTGTTTATCTATTGTGAATATCAGTATGGTAATTGACTTATGCAGCCTACTGTAACTGTCATCGGTCTCCGTCAGTTAGTATTGATGTATCGATTAAACGTCAGTCAGTAACAGTATTGATGATATCGATATTGATGACATCAGAGCAAAGAGCACCGAACGCGATTCATTCGTCTTTCGACATTTGGCCTGAACGGTCGGTTGCAAAAGTCATGTCTCCCTGGAAGTTAGCAGTATTAGAACCTAATTTTAGTAATAAGATTTATCTTGTGGAAAAGTATAATAAAGTAGCTGTTGGATATCGTCGTTTCATTGGGCTAAGCTCAACAAAGGCTACCACAAAGTATGTATTTTATTTTTAACCGACTTCAAAAAAAGGAGGAGGTTCTCAATTCGACTGTATTTCTTTTTATGTTTGTTATCTCAGAACTTTGAACTGGGTGAACCGATTTGGATGATTCTTTTTTTAATCGAAAGCTGGTGCTTGTGGTGTAGTCCCACATAAAGGAGAACCCCAATTTTCGGCCTCGAACCATATGTAATCTGTGTTAGAACATCGGACTAGACAAGAGTAAACTACATACCAAAAAATTCGTCTTATTTATAAGATAAACATATTTAAATCTTAGCTTCAGCTGCTGTTGCCAAATGAACAAAATAATGCAAAAAAGTTTTCACAGTATTTACCTCATTACATACGATTTTACAATCGATTGAATCGATTGATATTGATCGATTGATTTAAAGATTAAAGATTTATTAAAAGTTTTTATTTTTCATAAAAACAGTTTTACAATAGACATAATATGATTGTAAACAACGACAATAGTTGAGACTGTGTCGCCGCTGTTTACGCCCACCTCGGAGAAGCAAGAAATACAAAAAATACCTTAAATCTATTACAATGACATATTTGTGTGGATGTGCGTGTGTGTGTGTGTGCGTTTGTGTATGCATGCGTGTGTGTGTGTGTGTGTGTGTGTGTGTGCGCGTGTGTGTGTGTGTGTGTGTTTGTTTGATGGAACATAATAATATATTTTATATATTATTTATTGATTATAATTATAATATTAATTTATTTATCATATAAATCAAAACTATGTAATATATTATAATTACCATTTAATCGTTACGCTAATTTTATTAAATTACATTTCGAATATTTTGACATCGATTAATCGACTGACAATAAAGATGATGTAATCCCTAATAATGTCATTTAGGTAACCATAGTATTTATAAATAACACCAGTGTATTGTCATATTTCTCATCGATCTTTCATCTTTCTACGCGTGTTTTGTATATTTTTTATTTATTTATCCAACTTTATTTATTTAATTCCTGGAAAACTAGTGAAAAAACACTGATATAACCAAGCACAGATTGTCATGCAATTATTCAAAAATGATCTGCCATACGTAATATTTATCAGTTCTCATGATAGAATTTTCAAAAAATACAAAACCACGGTAACGGATAGTGGAATTCCACCCGAACCCTTTTTTGAAATTCATTTTTAACTCTATTTTCAGCAAATTTTCAGTACAAAACAGATTAAAAATTGACTTTTTTACAGTGTTGACATTCAGATAATGTATTTTATCCCCTTTGAATGCTTCCGATCAAACAAAACATGTTTTATCGCATGTTTTATAATCGAACGCTGCAGGGGACATCGCAAAACCGATGGTATTATTTTGTTTAATAAAAAAAATATTAGGCAATAATTGCAACTGTTGTTGGTGTTACCGTAAATTTTAATAAAGAAGTTTACAAAAAAAATAAGATTTTATCTTTTTGAAATTTTATTTAATAAAATTCGAAGTATGAAGTCAGGGGACACGGTAAAAACGCAAGTTACAATTTTTGGCGAAAATGCCCAACTATTAATTTTTTGAAGGTAGTATGAATAATACGCTTTAAAAATTATTATAACACTAGCTGTTACCCGCGACTTCGTACGCCGAAAATAAAGATCCCTTCATTATAAAACATGTTTTTCGTAAATTGACTAACGAATAGTTTGCAAACAGACCACTCAATCGAAAAATGGACTTAGCAGACCCATATTATTTTTGAGAGACCTTTTCAACGATGCCCCGCACTATGGGGGAAAAAAATGATCCCCATAATACCTCTAGGAGAGGTACCCTAAAAACATATTTTTAAAAATATTATTCTACCAATTTAAAGTTTAAATAAACATGTATATTCTTGCTAAATTACAGCTTTCTAGCACTAAGGGTATCTGCGATTTGCTACGGACGGATGGATGGATGGACGGACGGACGGGTATGACGAAACTCGGAAACTATGAGAATTCTGTTTTGACTTCGGAACCCTAAAAAGAGTCATAAAAGGCGCTTCATAAATAACGAATCAATCAACTACATATAGCAAAATTTTACCTTATCTCTCAGGAACAGGTTTATTTTCCGGGATAAAAAGTATCTTATGTCCTTTCCCGACCTCAATTCTATATCTGTACCAAACATCAAAATCGGTTCAGTGATTTAGGCGTGAAAGAGTTATCCCTCAGGAACAGGTCTATTTTCCGGGATAAAAAGTATCATTATGTTCTTTAGCTCAGTTCTATATCTGTACTAAATTTCATCAAAATCGGTTCAGTGGCTTGAAAGAGTTACCCCTCAGGAACAGGTCTATTTTCCGGGATAAAAAGTATCATTTGTCCTTTCCCGAGCTCAATTCTAATCAGTACTAAATTTTATCAAAATCGGTTCAGTGGCTTGAAAGAGCTATCCCTCAGGAACAGGTCTATTTTCCGGGATGAAAAGTATCATATGTCCTTTCCCGAGCTCAATTATATATCTGTACCAAACATCAAAATCGGTTCAGTGATTTAGGCCTGAAAGAGTTATCCCTCAGGAACAGGTCTATTTTCCGAGATGAAAAGTATCATATTATGTCCTTTCCCGAGCTCAATTCTACGAGTATATCTGTACCAAACATCAAAATCGGTTCAGTGATTTAGGCGTGAAAGAGTTATCCCTCAGGAACAGGTCTATTTTCCGGGATAAAAAGTATGATATGTTCTTTATGATATGCTCAGTTACATATCTGTACTAAATTTCATCAAAATCGGTTCAGTGGTTTAGGCGTGAAAGAGTAGCAGACAGAGTTACTTTCGCATTTATAATATTAGTATAGATTGAGAAACGAATTAAAATAAACTGATTATATAAGCTCTTGTTTTATTGCAGTGGTCAACCAAAGGCTGAGATGATAATTAATAAAATTATTGTTGATAAAATTATTTCTTTGTTTCGCAGATTGGCTTCAACCCATTAATGGCCCACTACTGGGCACGGGTCTCTCCTCTTGAGGAGGCTTAGAGTATACTCCACCACGCTGCTCCAGTTTTGGAGGGGTTAGTGGGCAACCCGAGTGTCGGAAGTTTTCAAACCGCCCAAGGGCCTCCGACATGGCTTAACGACTGTTATGTTACGATAACAACCGGGACCGACGGCTTTACGTGCACTCCGAAGCACGGAAACGCTCAAAAAATTTTTGCCACTAGCGGTCACCCATCCAACTACCGACCGCGCCCGCTGTTGCTTAACTTTGTCGATCGCTTAGGATCGACGCAAGCCGCAGGGCTATGAGCGATTAATAAGAGTAAATTTAAAATATTTTCAAAAAAATAATATTTTAATAATAATTATGGATCAATATAAATTGAATCACAACAGCCTAATAGGGCTTATTTGCAAAATCAGTAAATATCTTTAAAAATTAAATTGCCTATGACTGTATTTGTCATGATCACTGAATTCGACTAAAATAATGAGTACCTAAAGTTACAAAAACGGCAAAAGTAAGTATACACTTCCAATATCATTTTAATGTAGCCATGACAATGTCTATTACATGTGTACAATTGTATACATGTTATAGAAATTGTCATGGATAGTTAAAAATGATATTCGAAGTGTGGATATATTTATGATTTTGTTTCGATTACATTAATGTGGAATAAACGTGTATACCTTATTTTGACATCGTTTAATGGTTACTTAATTTTGAACGAATTGTCGTTCACTTCTTTCTGGATTGTTACAAGTTTAGATATTTTTGAAAACGTGACAATGTATACATATTATTACACGTGACTGTACATTATGCGCCGAAGGGAAAAATAATATGGGGTGTTAAAGAAAATCAGATAAAAAAGTATTTTGTCTAATTAAGAATGTCATGGAATACAATAATTATTGCAGAGAGCGTATTCATTTTCAATGTTATAAAAGTACAAAATTCGTTTCTCTAGTTTCCTCTCAGCATCTCCAACTCATGTATCTATAAATATTTCAAATGTTTTGATTTAGCAGTGTCTTATACTCTAGAACTAGAAATTATGTTGGTAATTACTACTCTACTGCGTGTTTACGACAAAATTTAGTTTCCCGGTGCTGGTTCTACACCTAATGATACAATAATATGTTTTTGAAGCAGGGGTTTTTATGGAAGTTTAAAATGAATGAAAATCGAACTTTCCTGAAGACTTTAATTTTTAATATTCCGTAGACATCAAATATTGTTTACAATAATTATTATGTTATACTTATACTAGAGATAAATAGACACAAAGAGATATGATAAAACCGTTTCGTAACCTAAATTCACCCTTAAACTTTACCGTAGCTAAAACAGCCGTAGAGTTACGGCCATTAGACTACTCTGGACAACAATAACCAATAGGCATCATAATAAGCATTAACTATATTATGGGGGGATTTCAAATCATGTAAATCTTAGCATATAGCTCAATCAATCAATATTATTTATTTTAAGGACCCAAATGCATTTTATTAAAATAAGTACAAATATTTCACAATGCATATTTTATGTATAAATGCGGAACGTAATTATTATAGTGACTTATTATAGGAGGAAAACATTGTATAATAATAAAAATAGGATATAATGTATAGGAAAAATATGAACATGACATTTAACAATGCCAATCTTCATTCACAAAATATAATCTTTTAAAAAATGTAACCAGTAACCTCATTAGGACTCGTCAATGCGGTTGTGAAGGCAAACAGTAGAGTATTATAATATGTTATCCAAAACCTTAAAACTATTCCACATCAAATGACACTCATAGATTTTTTTATTTGATCGAGATTATAATTTAACAGCGGACGAAACATTTCATTTTTATCATTTTATTTTCAAACTCCGATTTTACAGTTCCTAATTCAGTTCCGAGATTTTAAATTCAAGTTACAAGGTAAAAGAAGCATCAATCCAATTAGCTGGTGCTTCATTGAGTCTCATTAACGAATGCTGTTTAATAAAAGTCAAAGAGTGGCGTGGGAATGGAATCTGTGTCTAAGTATTGGTCATCAACATCAGATTTATCCTTGTCCCAGCGTTCGAGAGCAGACAGATAGGCGAATAACTTGCTTGGAGTCACGGTCCGTTTTCTTCCGACGATGGTGTACGACTTTTCCAAATACTTCAGCCCCTGGGACGCCTCCAACAAAGCCTGGAACTGGCTCAGCTGCATCGCGGATGGCGCTATAGTTTCATAGTCTCCTGTAATGATGAGATAATTTTATTTAATTATTAAGTTCTTGATGTGAAAAAAATTGAAACACAAACTTTATACGAATTATATGAACCTATGAACCCAACGGCCATGGAGAGAGTTCCAGGGTACAGCGGAGACGGCTGCTGCCAACCGAGACCTTCATAGATGCATCCGTCGGTGGCCAGGAGAAAGTTGTAGGGAATGATGCCTTCTCGTTGCTATAAAAATACAGATTGTTAAGGAAATAATAATTTTTTCAAACACTTCGCTGCAAATACATAAATTATAGACGCGATGAACCTTCTGCTGCCTTACTTTCATCGCGTTGAGAAGTCTGGAACAGACGGTAATGGTGTCGCAGGCCTCGGTATCAGTTTGGAGGACGACCACTCTTTGCGCTATGTACGATGATGGCTGAATCACCACGTCAGGGGAGTCATCCCATTTTTCGCGAGGCACTAAGAGGAAGTTGATCGTTGGAGTTGCATCTTCATCTGGAACGTTAATCATTTTATTGGATACAAAAATAATTGACGTTAAATTGAAGCGACCAGAAATATACGCAACTTACCCCTGCTGGATATGTCAGTATTATACGTATTTATGTAAAACGCAATCAGGCCGCCTAGGAGGGCAAACACCCAGAACTGAACCCAAGTTTTAAATACACCTCTCATAATAACGTTATTTCTGGTTTGCTGCATTGTTGATGACGTTGAATCTGTGAAGCAAAGATCAGATATTAACAGAGAAGTATTTATCATAACTAGGTACTTAAAAAATGATGATGTATAATAATTATTCGTGGCTTGGCGCTCAAGACGTAAGCATATGCTACATTATCACATACACATAGAGTAAAGCTGATCATGAATGATCTATTTTTATTTGTACGTGTGTTTCCCGGTGGTTTAATAAAAGCTTGAAATTGTTATTATAAAAAGTATAATCTATTAGATTATATTATAGTAAAATGAATATTATAGCAAACCGCGTAGCCGGTTAGAGTATCCCGCGGTCATTTGCCGACACGTTACACAGAGTAAAGAATGTGTAAGCTACTCTGTGACGGCAAGCGAACGTGCGCTATGTTTTCTTTAAGTAAGAGTGGTGGATCCTTATTTAAAATCTTTTCTTTGAATGACATTTTGTAATTTAATTTTTAATAGAGAGTGTACAGAGTTTGAGAAATACATATATCGACGTCGTGCACGAATTTCTTTAATTTAATTAACCCTTTGATCTCATAATATCCACTTAACGCTCACGAAAAACGTTAGGTAATTAAATCGTTTATAGGAAAATTAATCATAGTCTTAACTGAAGAGGAGAAAAGTAAGGACTTTTTAAGAAGACGGAAGTTTTTAAATTTTTATCAAATATTTTAGTTTAAGTTTTTTTATTTAATGTCTATTTCAATAGTCGCTCCCGAAACTTAGCCTGCGTGAATTTTATAGGATTCGCACGCATAACCACTTAAATACTAGAATCGCATAAAACTATCTCAGACGGTAATCAACCGTAGTAGTTTTCGCTTAGGCATGAATATAGATAGAAATTGAATTGAATGGTTGCAATAAAAATTAAAAAATGACATATATTCAAAATGTAACAAAATAATGTAATATCCAATAAGACAAACATTCTGCCATCTTCAGTCCGCGGAGTAATATAAACACAGCGTATTAAAAATAAAAAAAGTATCATTCATTTACCTGGAGTATCCTCAGTGGACACCTCGGCATAATCAATGTTGTTGTGCGTCGCTTCAATGGTAGCGATGATCTTGTCTGCCTCTGTCAATGTCGGCTCCTCCACGACAGGAAGATCTTCCGTAGGGGCTTCGTCAGTCAAGACCCTCGTAGGCATAGTTGGCGGAGTGTGGCTGTTTTCAGATTTTTCATTTCCAGCTATCGCTTCCGGAGCAGGTGCTTCTTTTGCAATTGCTTCTGGCTTAACTTCTTCATACCTAACTGCTTCTCCTACCGGGATGTCGGGTTCCGATACGCGGATCGGAATAATAGGCCGCTTGTTTTTGAATACCGCGAACATTATTGAACAGGAGAGACAAAAACAACTTCGTGCAGCGCTATCCGTGGTGCATCCAATACTGGCGGGACACGCAGCTGCAACCGGCTCCAAACATTGCGCGCACTCTCAAATATATTGATTTACATGAGCTCGAGCCCGGGATATTGCTCTAGGTGTACCTGAAGCCTCGAATATTCCATCTCGATAATCATTATGAATACGGGACGTAGTTTGTGTCTGAGATCATTTGTCAAGCAAGATGCTTAGATTTACAATCAAAATTCTATTGCGTTTCTTATTCATCCCACACTAATAAATATTTAACTACGCACACCGGCATATTTAGCGGAATATAAAATAAAGGTTTGATATCAGTATCATATAAGGTTGCTGGCTGGTTTATACGTCATCTAATTTAAAAAGAAATATTTTCAAATTAAGAAAACAACTGAACATCACATTTTATGCAATCGTTTTAATTTTATTCAAGTACACCTTATCTGGAGCGAACTTCGAGTATTTCTTCCTTCTGAGTTTGATTTAAAATTTCATTGAAATACTGTTTTTTGTTAGTTTTTTTTAATAGCGTATCTTTCTGGAGTTGAGGACTGAATTATGCCTGACTTAGCCCCAACGGAGATTGCTAGGGCACTCGAAATGCGAAGAAATGGTCAAACCTACAGAGTGATATCCAGAGATCTTCGTCGACCAGTTTCAACGATCCATCGCAGTATCCAACGGTTCAGGGAGACCGGTACTTATGTGAGAAAAGCAGGATAAGGCAGAAAAAGACGCACTTAAAGTAGGGATGATTGTTTCATTCGGCTTCGTGTACGTAGGAACCACCGTTTGACGGCCGTCCAAGTCCGACATGAGTTAGAAGCAGTGCGGGGTGTAACCGTAAGTGAGCGTACGGTATGAAGAAGGTTCGAAGAAGCTGGTTTGGGTTCATTTGTGCCCGCCAAGGCTCCAAGGCTCGAGGTAAATCATCGTAGAAACAGGTTAAGTTTTGCTCAGGAACATCGACTTTGGAACGCGGATCAATGGAGTAAGGTATTGTTTAGTGATGAGTGCAGAATTCTCTTAAATCAAATAGACGGCAGGCAAAGAATAAAATACAAACGCAAAGGAGAACGGTACATTCAGACAAAGGAGAATGCCCATAGCCAGTACTCTTAAAAAAATAATTGTGTCACAATGGTTTTTGGACAAAAAATTTAATTAAAATATTTCAAGTATTTTACCCTATTTCGTAAAAATCCTTATTGGGAATAATTTTCTGAAATTAATAAGTAACTTCCGTTTTACAAAAGAAAACCATTGGGCCATTTATGTTTGAATAAGGGCCAATCAGGAATCTTTTAAGATCCTTCGGGCCAATAGGTTGCATTGATTTGATTATAATTATGATACAACAGTTCCATCCATGATAACAAACTATACTCAAGTCAAACTCGGTTCGGACTCGATGTAAACATTGTGTCTGATAGTGTTGCATAGCAACCACAAACAAACAGGCGTATGAAACTTTTTGTTGTAATGTCAGTAACTTATTTTGTTTGTGTTTTTTTAACAAATCAAGTGCCTTCTTAATGAAAAATGCATTAAAATTAATACATAAATAGTGACTTTACTTGAAACCTAACTTTGATGTCCTAACCTCAAAATGTCCTACTAGTACGTTTTACTGTGGCATTGTTCGCTATTACTTCAAAGTGACCTGAAGTATCTACAAGAAATTTATATTTGTTGAGGCTCGTAGTAGCAACACAACACTTTGGCTGGCAGTTGGTATAGGTGACTGCTAATGGCAAAATAAAACTTCTAAGATGATTTCTTAGGTAAATTAAATCACCAACCTTTGCTTGAAGCTTTGATCACTAATCTTGTGGCAAGGTGACACCTGTGCCTTGCAATGAGCCTAAGTTGGGAATAGGAATAAGGGACTTTTGAAATAAAATGAAAACATTATCTTTACAGGTTTAATTTTTAACAACATCAAATAGTCATATCAGTAACCAGTAGCCTCGCTCAAACCCTTAAGGTTAATCACTCTCTGATGGTGATGTGTCTGATGATGTAGTGTCCTCATTCAAGTCACAGACTTGAATGACAAACCGATCAATGACATCATCAGTTATGCCATCCAAATCACTCATCCTTAACTCTTCTTTCTTAATATGATTCATACAATTCTGCCATGCTGCAGGTGTAATTAATATAATATAATTCAAATATTAACAGTCCGTTTTCAACAAATCTATTTTCACTTCCTGAAAAGAAAAGACAAATATAATATATTTTGTGATTCATTTATAACTTGTATATAACAGTTATATAAGTCATTCCTAAAATTATACTAAATTACTAAAAATAATTTAAAAATTAACCAAGTTATGTATTTGTGACTTTTTATAATATGTATTTAAGGTTTGTTTTCTTTTTAGATATTGTACAATTATTTTAAACTTGAAATAAGTAAATAAATAAACGGTAACCACACAAGGCACAATGTTAAACGGTAACACATTGTGCCTTGTGTGGCACACATAACACATGACTATAACACCCATGACCCGAGTAGAAAATATTTATCTATCACATAAATATTTTCCCCGTCCAGGAGTCAAACTCAGGTCCCCTCACTTTGCAGGCAGGGTCACAGTCATCATGTATATAATATTAAAATTTTCAAGAAACTGAAATACCTACCAATATGCACTATGATTAAGGTTCTTTTAATCCTTTTGACAAGCCTTCTCTATGTGCTTCTCGGCTTGAAGCAATGCTCAAATCTTGCTACATTTTACTTCTTGTATGGCCTGAAATGCATAATATTATAACTTTATTATTTATAACATTCAAATTCAAAATCATAATATGACGGTTTTACAATACAATAAAACCGATATTATGTGCCGAAAAAGAAAACATGAAGCATTGATATGAAGAAGCTGTGTGTACTTATCTGTGGTTCCTTTGATTGTCTATGCTCGATCACAGAAAACGCTTTGTTTATACATAGCCGTCATAAGTCACCAGGAAGTGCGGGTAGGTTTCTTGAGGAATAACCGCCATCTTATTTTCATAGCGTTGTGTACTACCGCCAAAGGCGGTCGAACATCTTAACATTTTTAGCCAAAAAAGTATCGTATTTTGATAATTAGCTATACCTAACGATCATCGTTATTTGATCTAATTATAGTTTTATTCAAGTTGAATATGAAATCCGTCTCGAATATCGATAGTCACGTCAATAAAGTAACAAAATAATGTGGTTTGCAAAAATTCGCTTCTAGCCGAAAAGGAATATACACCTACTTATGGAGGATACCGCGGTCTCGGTAAAAAATTCGTTTCAGCCAAAACGAGATTCAGAGGTAACGAAGGACTCCTTATCGATGCTTTAAATAAACCAGGTCAGTTCTCTTTTAAACATATACGACAATTATGCAGCAACAGTGTACGCCATTACGTACCAGTAAGACAGATATGATCCAAGGTTGGTCGAAAATTTTATTATTATTAATTATGACAAATACTTATGGTTGCCGCTGCCAAACAGTTTAGTAGGTAATTACTTTGATTGTTTCTCAATCTATCAATTGTTCCTCTGATTGTTGTTGATATTGACGGCAGCATATTCTCTATAACAAATTTTTGAATATGATGACTAAGCAACCTGATTTTCTGTAATTTAAAAAGCAATAACGAATTGTGTTGCTATAACAGAGTCAATAGAACTATTATACTACTATTATTACTACTACTATTATTATTATTACTACTATTATTTTACTTCTTGTATGGCCTGAAATGCATAATATTATAACTTTATTATTTATAACATTCAAATTCAAAATCATAATAGGTGTCACTGATCCACTTGAACACATAATTATTCAAATATTGATCTCACAAATACTGGGCATTTGTAAAAGTAGGGTTTTGTTGCTCTTCCGCCCTTGCACAATTTATATGTATATAAACTACTTTGAATAACTCCGATATTATGGCTTTAATTCACTTGTGTTTACTTGAGTTGTAAGAAATGATACATAAAATTTTCATTCAATATTTACCTTCACTGATCCATGTTTCATCGGTATAATATAATTTACGGCCTTCGTCTCTCATTTTCTTTTATTTTGTTTAAATATTTCCACCTCCACATTAGAATTTTATTTATTTTTATTTCTTGATTTTATTTCTTGTTACTTATCTCTTCAACTTCAACATGACGTAATGGCGGACGGCTGCGAGCCGGTCTATGGCTACAGAGTACTTAATATTATAACATCTGTGCCCGCGGAAAAAGTAAGAACGGAGCGTAACCGTTCTTTTTTTATCTTCTCAAATTAGATACATTTATTTTTTAGTACCTTAATAATAGAAGGAATAATTATGTATAAAATCGATATAGTCTTGGACATAATAAAATGAAGATGGGCTTTAGTAAATTTATTGTAATAAGGGTTATTCTTAAGCATACTGCGTGGAATGAAACTTATTTATGCCGGAAAATAATACGACCAATTTGCAGAGCATGTTCGCACAATTATCGCTATATGGTTTTGGTAGTCATTTCTATTTATACACATAGACCAAAACATTATATTTTGTTAAAAGGTTCCAAATTGCTCCTCGTAATTAAGGATGTGGGAGCAAGAATTGTTTATTGATGAAAGTGTAATAAGATGTTGGATTTTACCTCGTTTTCTCTTAGTGTGTTGTTGTTATAGTTCAATAGTGAGTTAATTAAGATGTCACAAATATCATAATGATTATTTAGTTCTATAATACTTATCTGGTGTACGAAACACAAATCAGTTTGTGAAAACCCTATAGAGGAATTTTAATGGTTTGTTTACATCGGGTCCGATTTGAATGTGAATGTAGTATAGATGACGTAAGGGGACTGTCAAATGAAAAAGAAAATTATTATAATCAGCCAGGTGTTCTGTGATTATAATACATTACAAACTACATGGCGTTTTCGGACTGTCAAATGAATTTGAACCTTAAAAGATCGACATTACATACGCAATCGACTTTAATAGCCCGTTATAGAGTCCATATTACTGTGAGTTTACTATAATCTAAATTCTAACTAATTTTGTTGAAAATCTCGTATTTCCTAATATTAACATTGACTAAAGTTAGTATGTGTAATTTATTAAGATAACATAATCAAATAAAGGTATTTTTATCAAGACACAAAAATGTTAAAGTCAGTACATTTCTCCATACTAAATGGGCATTCTCCTTTTGAAACTATAGTTGCATACGGTGGTGGATCATTAATGGTTTGGGCGGGCATTTGTTTGGGAGCTCGCACAGACTTGGTAGTGATTGACAGAGGGAGTCTGACAGCTGACTGCTATATCAGAGAAGTTTTAGAAGAAAATGTCGTACCGTTTGCCCCATATATCGGTGACGATTTTGTTTTTATGCAGGATAATGCTCGGCCGCATACCGCTCGGGTAACTCAAGCTTATTTTAATGATATGAATATGACTGTTATGGAGTGGCCAGCGAGATCACCGGATATGAACCCAATAGAGCACGTTTGGGACTTGCTGAAAAGAAAAGTTAAGTCCAGAATTCCAGCTCCTGCCAACGTGGGTGAACTGCGAATCGCCATAGTTGAGGAATGGCGGAGACACTCCCAGGAGACCATCGATAACATCATTCTCAGTATGCCTAGACGGGTAGAAACTTTAATAAGAGCACGTGGAGGGAATACGCGATATTAATCACCATTTTTCTAATTTAATAATTGTTATTTTAATATTAATTTTCACTTTTCCCGGTTACATGAAAATTTCAAAAATGTACGATTTTTCACAAATAGCCTTTACTCGCAAAATCTGTTCTTAATGTGATCTCATTTTAAGTAAAACAAATGAAACTTTAAATAACAAAAGAAGTGTAGTAAGTAGGTTTTAAAATAAAACCATATTTTTTTAATTATGGACCTTTTTTGTGTCCGCTAATTGTGTCCGGTGTGTTTATTTACTTAAAAATCGCTTACTAAATCTGATTTATGTCAGTCAAGTTATTACTCTGAAGTAAACCAAACGATTTTAATTTTTCCGCCATGAATTGCATGTTGGGGTGCTTTCACATCGTACGCCAATGCGTATAACGTCGTCCACAAACAATGTCTTTGGCTCTTGGATTTGCTCAAAAAGGCAATGTAAGGCAAAATCGAGAGTGTCTAGGGCAAAACTGACATTTTTTGAAAATATTAAAATCGACCTCGTACATGTCTTTTATCTTATATGTATATGCATTTGCCCAGAAATGGAATTATGACATGACGATGAGTGAGGATCCATATAAAAAAGATAGATTAAAATGCCTCAACTCCGTAACCCTTGCCGATTGGTTTAATTATTGTAGGGAATGCATAGTACTATACCAGTTAGAAAAAAATGAATTTACTATGTGGCCCTGGGAAAGTCGTCCAAATAGATGAATCCAAATTTGGGAAACGCAAGTACAACCGGGGCCGCCACATTGAAGGCCATTGGGTATTTGAGATGATTGAGGATGGATCGGAGGATCTTCGGATAGAAGTTTGCCCCGAAAATAAGCGTTCTGCCGAAGTCCTCCTCTCATTAATTGAGAAACATATTGAAAAAGGTACCACCATTCACACGGACCACGGCTTATGATTGCTTAGGAACACATGGGTATACACATAAAAAAGTTAATCATTCCGATCCGGAAAATCCGTTCGTGGCTCCAGATGGGACTCATACGCAAAGAATAGAGTCCCAGTGGAGAGCTGTGAAAAGATTTTTCAAAAAACAAAATACAATAATCCGGATAATTTTGCTGACATTATTGTGGAATATTTATGGCGACGAAATTTATATAAATATATGTATACGAGATCCATTTTTAGAATGCATTAAGTCAAAAAATTATTCATGTTTTGGTAAAGAAATAATAAGTATTAAGTTCTGCATGTTATAATTATGGTTATCTATACTTACTAATATTATAAAGAGGAAAAATTTGATTGTTTGCATTGAATAGGCTCCGAAACTACTGAACCGATATGAAAAATTCTTTCACAGTTGGGAAGCTACACTATCGACGGGTGACAAAGGCTATATTATATTTTCAAAAAATTAGGGATCCTTAATAAAACTCCAATAATGTAACCCAAGGTGTAAAAAAATAAGAAAACCTAAGCAAAGCGAGGCCGGTTTCTCGTTTACTATATTTTGCTTCAAGATACGTATTTTAAATGTGGACACAAAACATAGTGTGGGGCAAAGCAGCCAATATAAAACAAATTTTCATACTCCAGAAACGGGCAGTTAGGGCTATTTATAAACTTAGGTCTCGGGAATCTTTGCGTGAAAAGTTCAAGGAAATAGGTATACTTACAGTAGCTTCCCAGTATATCTTTAACAATGTAGTTTTTATACGGAAGAATATAAACGCGTATAAACAAAATTTTGATATTAATAATCGCCATACGAAAAGAATGCATCATTTAGTTACGCCTTCGTTCCGCCTAAGTAAAGTGCAGCGATCTTTCATAGGGCTTGGTATACATTTCTATAATAAAATCCCAAAATTAATACGTGACTTGCCAATAGAAACTTTCAAAAAACGTGTAAAGACACAATTGTTAGGCAAGGGATATTATAGTGTAGACGAGTATTTAAATGACAAAGACGCATGGAAATGACCAGCTCTGCAACCAGTTCCGCTCAGAACAGTAAATACTTTTGTATTATTATCTTTTTTTGTAATATTTTTTTAAAAGATGTGCTGAGGAGTTTCTTTAGGCTTTTCTTCTCCTCCAAGACAAAGCACCTTTCGAAAAGCCAAAAAATGACGTGCATAAGTGTATCAGTGATACCTATATGAATAAAATATTTTGACTTTGACTTTGCCATTTGGTTATCAATCTGGTTCATAAAACTCTACGAAACGTCGCAATTATGTCATTGTCGTCTGGTCCGGTTCAAACCCTGCAGACACCTGGCCCAGTCTCTCCAAGACTCTTCAGGTACATCGTCCCTTCAGTTCTATGCTGGCCCGGACTCTATTCACACTTCTTTCCTTTTTTTCATTTTTTTTGACACCTTTTTTTACATCCTTTTTTTACTCAATTTTTTTTGTAACTCCATTTTGTTACTAGGTACTCTTTTTTTTACCTTTCATTTTCACTTTTCTCTTTTTTCACTCTTTTTTAGTAGGTACTATTTTTTTGCCTCTGTTTTTACTTTCCTCTTTATTTTTTCTCACTTTTTTTTACAATAGCCATTGTTGCAACACATTAAATCGATATCATCATATCATCATCATTAAATCTTCTTTTACTATACTACCAGACCGACCATAGTTTCTCTACGTGACTTACACCTACAGCAGACATGTCTCCAAGCAAACCATCGGTTTTAGTGTTAGCTCCTGGGTCTCTTGGTTTCACGTGGTAGATCATTATTTCATGTCTTATCGATTTTCCGCAACTGAAAAATAAATAAGGTTAATTTGACTCGTATGATATCAGGTTACTCGTATGATAACACATTTGATGCTAGAGTAAGGCTACTTATCTGCGATCCATACTCCTTCGGTCATCATGACACATTGGATGGCTTGGTTTATATGAACTCTAGCTCCACTGAGTCGCATCACTACGTTTTGCATTGTCCACGTCGATTATATTATGAACTTCCACATTCTCATTTCATCGCGTTTTGTATTGTTTTATTTCTCATTGCAAAATTTTCTTCAAATGTCATCCGAACTAGTGTCATTCCGCATTTATTTTCCGATTTGTGGGCATGTTTCGTCCATCACTTCTGATGTAGCAGAAAGAGGTATTCTATGGTATTGGTAATGAAATGATATTCCTTTTACTTTGCACCATGATATATTTCCAGTTCTCCTAACATTCACATCAATATTCCAAAGTACTTCAACACTACGTGATCAATAATAATCTGTTCTACGTTCTTGACAATTCCCTAATCTAAATATGACATGACATTTCTTATATGCCAGCCTCTGCATCAGACAAGCGCTGTAGATTAAAGAGGTCCGTCCCTGGACCTTCACTGGAGATTCATGGCCTCACCGAAATATACATACACACATATATATATATATATATATACTTGGATTTATATATATATATATAGCACAGATACACACAGACAAAGATTATTACGAACTTATTTTAGACTGCACCGATATATATATATAGGACAGGGCTCTGTGGAGGTACTCATTCTTATGTTCAGATCATCTGAGTTCATTACTATGAACATAGATCTCTCTCTGTGGGCGTACTTATGTGTCAGGAATACCAGGATACTAAATAAAACCCATAATTCGACAGGCACAAGGATACTATCCGTTTATTGCCTGATAACACCCGATTTTATCAATTCAACGTTATTTAGTTGTTTACTTTGATTCGCGATACTCTCCATCTGTCTGTCTTCTTGACAGTTCCCTTTTTCTTAATTTCAACGATTATTACGAACTTATTTTAGACTGCACCGATACGGCCATACTGACAAGACACACGTCCTCGTGTGTAAATGGTACTAAATCGCGTCATATTTAACAAACGTTACATAAACAAGGATCTCCAAGAGCAATTACGAATTTGGAATAATTATCCTGAGCCACGTACCATAGTCGTTAACTTCAATTATCAAAAGCAATAACAAACATTCTCAATGATCTCGAGTAAGTCCTTCAATCTCCACGGCTTTCAAAGCCAACCAGCAATCTCCGTTGCTACCATACACATATCATACCAGAGCAAAACACGAATCGCACTTCGATCGTAATTGCCACTGGCGCTACAAAGTTACTGACTCGAGTTCCCATCTTATCTTATTCATCAGCCAAATCATTATTAATATCAACATCGACTGGTACATGACCTACAGGCATTCTCATAAACTTTCCTTTACTTTACTGCCAAAGGTTACAACAAAGCTCTTTGTTGCCCGAAGTCCCGCAAAAATAGCATCAGTTCATTTTTTAGCATTACCACTGCTTCGCAATGTGTTCTCGTTATGGAGAAGAAGCAGCGCAAGAAACTCCATAACAACACTTTTTTGTTACGGAACTACCAAATTATTATTTGCACGATTTTAAAGTCTTTACGTCTCGCGTCGATCGTTTGGTACGTCGCGGCGTCGTCACCGAATCTAAGAATCTCGTCCGTTCCTCTCGCTGTTGCGGCCATCGCTGACGACTCACACGTCCTCGTGTGATCATTCTGCAAAGACAAAATCAGCACAGTATTTCGTTCGGCTATTCTGACTTCATGAAGTGAGGGAAGTGTATGTGTGTGTATGTTTTGTGTGTGCTCGTAATCCCCGATAAAATTTCACAACTCCCATATCAACTATATTCAATAAATTCAATCATTCCTCAATAAATTAACGGAAGGGCGTTTAACCCTCTCGTCTCCGTATTATACTGCTCTACTTTCATTTTAAAGATAAACCACAATTAACATAACATCAAATTATAACATCAAAATCACCTTCAAGATATTTTAAACCGCTCTTCCAGAATTAAGATACTTTTTGTTATTGTCTAACCAGTATTTACACAGTTTAAGCAATATCCAACCTGGATTTGTACACTTAATGGCGCAGTTCAACATACAGAAAAATGGCTGAAGGTTGATCATCATCATCATATTTTTTTCAAATCAACAAATTAATCACTTTGCTTGGTACACTTATATCACTGATCTCTCTCGGATCCACATACATGCTCACTCGAGCGTTCTCACACAGGACACGCCTTTTTTTTTGCGTTCCCAACCCAAGTGTCACTAAGCATTGTGTTGGCCCAACTGCCTCAACACCATCATGCGAAATACTGCATTGATCTCTACTTTAACAGTTTG
This sequence comes from Thymelicus lineola, assembly GCA_963932265.1. Taxonomy (NCBI): domain Eukaryota; kingdom Metazoa; phylum Arthropoda; class Insecta; order Lepidoptera; family Hesperiidae; genus Thymelicus; species Thymelicus lineola. The sequence continues at coordinate 13,841,219 of OZ010680.1, forward strand.
ACCTTCAGACAATTTAAACAGTCACGGCTGTTACAGATAAAGAGATCTTATTAAGCCAAGCTTAATATGAAGTCAACTAAGCATACTGGTTAAACAATTTATCTCATAACATAACAAGTTAGAACCCTACATATGACTCATTAGTCCGCAGCGTGGTTTATTCATTCATCATTAAATTTCAATTTAATCAACAAATAATCATCAGCACCACATCAATTAATCAATTTACTCTTGCATTAATAAAAAGAAAGATATAAAGCTTGACGTCGTATCAACAACTCATCTCGTCATCATACCAACAAATCCTGTTTCAACATTTTGCCCTTTTAGAATTTAAGAAACGGCACCGATTATTAGCGAGAAAGTAAGAAACACAATGATTTGAAATGGATTTTTGAATTTAGGATCCAACCTGATTTTACTGCATTCATTATATCTTATCACATTTATTCTAACGCTAATTTGATAATATCCCAATTTTATTTGTAGTAGTTACGAATCAAATATAATATTCAAATTCAACTCTATTGAAATGTGTAAGTCTGTAGAAGAGTGGTCTGTAGTCAACACGGCAGGAGAATGACATTTCAAAATTTATTTTCATCATAATTATTGTGGTCAGTTGTCACTTCGACAGATTTTAATACTTACGTCAAAACATGTGACATATCAAATCATAGGGATGGCAATTTTATAATAACCCAATCTCTATCAAAATATTGTCACAAAACATGAAATGAAATAATGTTACTATTTAAATATGCAGTTACTGTTACTCATGAAGATATTAAGTTATCATTCAGTCTACTTTGCAACAATCTGCAATCATACACGTGATCATTGAAGTTCGCAGTAAAACTTTAAAAGCACTAAAGGGTTTCAACTACGTAGGAAACGCCAATGTTATATTCAAGGATTTTACATGCCCATCTTAACACGTATGAAAAACAGAATGTAGTAATATAATATAATGATAAGATTCATATGCTAGAGTGACCACTTGGTTATATTACTTGACTCAGCGGCACGGGTAGGTTAGTTGTTATGATGCACTATATTATTTCACGTATAGTAAACCAGGAGATTACTTCATTTAGTACAATATACAATTGCATCTTTACCAACCCTAGCATAATTATCTTAAGTTTTTAAGTATTGGGTTCTCTAAAGGTAAATGAAATGTTAACGATTGAAAGCTTTATGCCTATTAAGCCATGTAATTAGCGCGAAACACAGCGCTCACAACAGCAGCGCCGCCTCGCCGCTAGGAGCATCAACAACTCGTTGCAATTTGGACGAAACCAGCCCCGCTCTACACTCGCAGCAAATAGATACACAGATTCAAATCTCGCCGTTTTTTCTTTAGCTGAAAAATTTAAGATAGGTTACTTTCAGTTGCATGATATCAAACATCATATTCACTGTGGCTACTCATCTTGCACTCCTTTTGTGAAAAATCTGAAACCAAATTCTCATTTCCATTTATTTCTCGGATTTTTAAATAAAGCCCAACTTTAGTATCACACTCCATGATCTCATCATCTCCTTTATGTTTGATTGATTTTGTATCGTATCCCGTAAAATTTTCCTTCAAGCATCTGGGTTTCTGGGCCACTTCTGATATAGGACAGGGCTCTGTGGAGGTACTCATTCTTATGTTCAGATCATCTGAGTTCATTACTATGAACATAGATCTCTCTCTGTGGGCGTACTTATGTGTCAGGAATACCAGGATACTAAATAAAACCCATAATTCGACAGGCACAAGGATACTATCCGTTTATTGCCTGATAACACCCGATTTTATCAATTCAACGTTATTTAGTTGTTTACTTTGATTCGCGATACTCTCCATCTGTCTGTCTTCTTGACAGTTCCCTTTTTCTTAATTTCAACGATTATTACGAACTTATTTTAGACTGCACCGATATATATATATGTATATATGCTCTTGTCATAGATATTCTTTAAAAATTAGGTAGGCAAATAATGTCATAATTATTAAATTGTTGCAGGACAATACCGTCGTTAAACAAAAACAGCACTCATGTACACAAAATTTGGCGAAAAATGTAGTTGATAAAGAGTTTATCAAATTAAGAGAAAATGTAATCAATTCAATAGATCCTGTACCTAAATTATACTACGAATCAAGATCAAAAATTGAGCAATTGGGTTTTGATTTAGTCACTGACGTTCCTTCGTTATCGGGTGTGCAACGTAATTTATATAAATTGAGAAATCAATCATTAGGAGTTAATAAAACAAATTTCAAAAGTTTTGAAGATGTGGAAGTACCATTAAAATTTCAGAATTTAATTTTAGCAGATTATTATTACGAAGGTGCACGTATTATACTTTTTTGTCACTTCTTGTCCTGAACCATTTAAACAATTATTCATCATTCATGGCGATCTGGGAAGCACTATCACAGAAACAAAGACAGCACCATTAATTTACGCATTAATGCCTAACAAAAAACAAGATACATATGTTATTGTTTTCGAACTCATTAAAAGAGAACTTCCTAACTTCAAACCAATCAAATACCATTGTGACTTCGAAAAAGGAGTTATAAATGCTATTTCGGAAGTTTTTCCAGAAATAAATTTAACAGGATGTTACTATCATTGGAGTAGAGCAATATGGAAAAGGGCCAAAAAGTTAAAACTCAAAGGTAAAAAGGAAAGAAGGCTGGTAGGTCTGACTGCAGTTCTACCACTTTTACCGGCTGAAAACATGACTGAAGGTTTGAACTACATAAAATCGGAAGGCAGAAATAAAGATAACATGATTCCGTTTTTCAAATACCTAGACGGATTTTGGATGTCCAAAAATTTTGTTTATATATTATCTGTGTTTGGTGAAAGACACCGCACAAATAATGTTACAGAATCTTTTCATTCAAAACTGAATAAACACGTAAAGAAAAACCATACTACAATTTTGCGGCTTCTCACTGAATTGAATAGAATTAAATCCAGTTCTTCCAACAAAAGGAAAACCAAATACATAAATGATGATGATGACATAACAGAAATACAATTAGGATTATTAAACAAAGAAATTTTTGTTGGAATCGCTTTGGAGAAGTTACGTTGATTGTCTTTTTCTTCTTTCTTTTTCTTCTTTTTTGTCTCAGTATTATTTTTGTTTTACTTAAGTAAATGAATATTTTAATAAAGTTTTTTCTTGTATTAATTTGTTTTTTTCGATTTTTGGAGTTTAACTCCTTATCAATCGATTTCATATTTTAAGCCCGCAGTATGAGATTTAATGAGGAGTGAAATAAAACTTTTTCCGTTACGTTATGCTTTATGCGTTATGTTTGTAATTCGTAACACAGGATGTAGATGGCGTAGGATGGCTGATCAGTAACAATGCAATCTAATGATAATAATAATCTTGGAAACCTATTCTGATGATGTAAAACATCATCATCATCATCATCACCATGGCGTTAAACTCCAGTCGTGCGTCGGAGCTAACACACAATTTTTTCATTTGTTTTTCTTTTAGGTGGACCACGGCCCATATATTTTTTTATTTGCATATTACTCATCATTAAGGTGGACCACGGGCAAAAAAAAGTGTTCGTGGTCCACCCAGGTGGACTAAGCAGGTGGACCACGGACACCGCCTGGATAAAATCAGTGTCCAAAAAGCAAGCCGGGTCAAAAAGTAAGAAATCAAATCCAAGTCAAGAAACGTAAGCCAGTTGTTGAAAATATGTAATCAATAACAGAAAAGCGCGCATTTGCGAAAACTCTAAAGTAACGGGATAACAAAATGTGTCGTTGTTTTTTTTGTACAAAAAACAATGTTTTTTTTATAATTGTAGTGGGTAGATATGAAGACTATTCATGTAACCCACTTGATACGGAATATCACTTTTTTCGACAGAAATTGTTGATTTTTAGTAATATGTTTAGTAATGAAGGACTTAAGAAAAAAAATAATAAAAAAATTCTAAGTTTTCTGGAAAGCCTGGAAAATGGTGATTGATATACGGAACGCTAGTAATATGTACTACCGTAAATTGCATGTTTGTCGGAATTTATTCCTAGCGAGTTTTAGGTTAATTTTATTCAATAATGTACATCACAGTTTATTTAGAGTGTATATTTTTGTATGTCATATATTTATCGATTTTTCATCATATTAATGTATCAATCACCTTATTCAATACAATACAATATTCTTTATTGTGCACACTAGAAGTACATAACAACAATGTAACCAATTAACCAATCTATGTAATAACCTCTACATTATTCCTTAGGATGTTTGTGATAAGTTACAAAACAATTTTTGGGATGCAAAGTTACATTGCATTTTACACAAAAAACATCGCATTTTTATGAAACACGCCACATCGCAATTATCCCAATCTGTATTTGACTAATATGACCAATGTCATCATACCGTGAGTCTTCCCGAAGACTTTTTGATATTATACCCAAGACGAGTTGCTCCAATACAGAATTTACAACCCCATCTTATCGGTTTGATCCGAATGAATTGTTTACATGGGTGCCCACCATAGTACGGGACCATCCCCTCGTCACTCCTATAATCCTCCTTTCTTCAAATGGAACGAATGCCAAAATTTTTTTATTCAATTTTGTTCAAATAAGAATTGTCGGAACAGTGCAAACGTAAATCTGTCTCTCGACAATGCATTCGAAACTATTGGTACAACACAGTCATAGGAATTTTTACAATACATATATCTTCTAGGTAACACAACATATCCGCTGTAGAGAAGTATACCAATGAAACATTTCAATTCAGTTATAGTCACATTGCCATCGTTGTACTTTTGGGTAGCAGATTTGTGTAATCAACCATCATCTGTATTACTGCATCATCGAATAGACAGCTAAAGAAATACATGTTTGTTTTGTACGCCCTGCATATCATTCCATTCCTTGTTTACAGAGCTGGTAGAAGGCATAGGCTCATATTCTTGCTCGCTTAGATACCTGAGTTATGGGTATAAGATCCTCCTCATCAGCGTCTGATGTATCGCAACCGGTAGCTACGGCTTTGGCCCTCAGTTTAGAGCCCGGCAGGTTTTGCATTGACTCTATATTTTCACCTCCTGAGTGCTCCCGAGTCCGAATTTTCGGGGGAGGGGGGAATTGTAGATAATACAATAGAATCTGGCACAGGTTCTTGTTCGTTGCTCTCTAGCGCTTCAAGAATTTCATTCAAATTCAATATTTTTCTTTTTAACTTAAAGGACAAAACCCGGTAGTACATATTACTATCGTTTGATATACGGGTCACGATTTAAAAAAATGTAAATAATATATTTTTATATATTATTTACATTTTTTTCTACATACATAAGTAAAAGAGTGCATACCTGCCAACAGAGCAACGGTGGTCATTTGACCGATATTTTGTTTTATGTATAAATGTCATCACTACCTCCATACATACATATGTAGAAAAAAATGTAAATAATATATTGTATAAATATATATTTTTTAATTTTTAAAATTGAAGTTCTTACTGAGACACCTTACACATATTTAAAACACTAATGATAGTTTTAGCCTGTCTTAGAAAAAAGGAAATCGCGTTGAACAGCAAAATTCAAACCATGCAAAGTAATATTAAATAATGTAGAAATAAGTATACAAACTATTGTTGAGAAAATTAAAGCACAAAGGGTGAACATATAAATTCCTTTATGCCAACAGTAATTTGAGAAAGATCGAGCGGATGTTGAGGGAGGGTACAGGTAAATAAATGATGCTAAATATTTCACAGTAGAGATTGGTACATTCACCTTCTGATTGTGTTGAGAAAATGTCATTAAAGACCGATAGCATTTTCGTTATGATATCTTCTTAAAAATAAAACTTTGTTAAGAATTTGGCAGGTATCATACCGATAAATGTAAAAATAATGAAGTCAAGGCAATACAGTTTACTAGGATCTCATGATTTAAGAAATTATCTCCTGTGCGATCACATCTACCTTCTGTGACTGTACGGAATATATGCTTATGGAGATTGGCTTTATCGTGTTTTGCGATACTTTAACATATCGATAGTCATAAATAATTCATCGTGAATACAAATCATTTTCAAAATAACGTAGGAATGACGTATTGTTTGCGCAGTATCAAGATTTATTGGGGACTCGTTATGAAAATTATACTTAACATATTCTCGTCTGATGTGATACGAGTGGCGAAAAATTTATTTCTTTTTAAGTATTAAAAAAATGATCATAGCCGTATGACGTTGGTATATATACTCGTAGAATACGAAAACATGTAAAAAGGATTTAAAATTGTACTTATAATTAATAAATAATTCACAAAATATAATATTATTGTCCATAATCAACCGATCTAATCGATTATAAAATTGTAATGAGGTAAATACAATGAAAACTTTTTTGTATTAATTTGTCCATTTGACAAATGCAGATGAGGCTAAGATTTAAATATGTTTAACTAATAAATAAGACGATTTTTTTGACATATTTTTTACTCTTGTCTGGTCCGTTATGTTCTAAAACAGAGTACGTATGGTTCTTGGTCGAAAACCGGGTCTCTCCTTTACTAGATTCTTCATTAGAACCAAAGATAGATTTGGAACAGGCACTCAAAACTTTAAAATATCTTGAACAAATTCTAGAATTCGGAAACACTAAATATTTAATGAAAATCATTCCGATTACAACCATCTATTTCACAGACTAGAACGAATTGACATTGACTTAGCACCAGAATTACAAGAATCATATAACGATATTAAAACAAAATTTACAGCACTTGATAAACATAAGAAACTCCTGATCACTTTCAATCTTACGAGAAAAGTCCTTCTTTTCCTCCTCTGCCATGCCAGGACGTTCCGCCTCCATCTCAGAATTAAGTATTTCTAAATCCAACAAATCACACCTCACTTGTTGTTCACCCAGACCTTCCCGTACCTCAAATCGTTCTTTCGAATAATATTTTATCCGATCTACCTAAACTTTCTTTCAGCGGTAAATCTTTTCTAATAAAACTCGAAGAATTCCGAATCTTAAGAAATTTTGATAAGGAAAAATTGTTAGCATGTGCTTAGGAAATCTTTACGGATATCGTTCTTCATTAGTTCTGCTCCCAAAAATCTAGGCATCCAAATCTTACTTGGGACGAAATTTGCCTTTTACTAAACCCTCGTGGTTTAGTCCGGACAATTGGACTGCGATTTTAAACTTCTTTCTGCAATTAGAGATCGTACTCAGGCTTCAGGCTGTTTACGTGTCGACAATGGTGTCTAGATTATCCAAACCGTTTAGCGAATCCGACCAATTGGAAATTTTACTCAGAAATATTAGTCCGTGATACTATATACATATCTATCGCTCTCAAAGATGTTACACATATAGATGCGCTTATTTCATCCTGTCATAATTATGAAAGAATTTTGGATCGGGACCATAATTTTAAAGAACCTAAATTGGACTCTAATCTTTTACTTGCAGAATTTAATTCTAAACCCTCTTCTTATAAACTTCCTACGTCTTCAATTCTTGGCACTTCTAAAAAAACCTATTTATAAAAAAAATTAAATAAATCAACCGTCTTATTCAAAGATTTATTCTTCTTCTAGACCTTACAACCCAAACTTTAAAAAAATAACGTTACTATAAGCAATAATTCTATAATATATAATGTCCTCGTTGTCCTTACAACGACTATTCACGATATAACTGTACCCAGCCTCGCTTTCTAATTTGTTTCAAGGGTGGTTGTAAGGATGTCAAAAGTTATAATTGCCCTAATTGTTCCTATACACTTAACTCTGAATCGATTAATCCTCCTAATCCCTGGTGGTTGTTAACACTTCTTAATTTCTTTCCCTGTTATAAAACTATCTAGGTATATTTTTTACGATGGTGAAAAAGATGGCAACAGACCTTTTATACCTGTTGTCATTAATGGAGCTACAATCTATGGATTATTAGATAGCGGTAGCTCAGTATCATTGGGCGTAATTCTTAAGGTGAACGCACATTTGTCCAGACGCGCCGTACGCTTGCAATTTTTCCCAACCTCTACTGTAAAATGGTGCGATTTCATTCGTTTATTCCCACTCGTCTTGTTGAGTAGTTCTGTTAACAGTACAAGTGGGAAAAAATCCCATTAGTTCTGTGTCAATTTATTTCCATGTATAGGTATATGTGTATTATTTCATAGTTTTCATAAACTTCATATTTTCCTTTGTTCAACTGACATTTGTTAGACTCAAATACTCAGATTGCAGAAACAAAATATATAGACTGATTCAGTTATGGAAAAATTGTTAAAATAGCGTGCGCATTGGCAGAGGAAGAAAATGAAATTCGAAAAAAAGAAGATTCTGTGTATATGTCATCAATTTAAGAAGGCAGTTATACGGAGAATAGGTTATTTCCCGACTTGGTGGATGATGAACAACGATTTTTTAGATATTTGCATATGACATATAATACATTTCAAGAATTGCTACATATGCTAAAACCATATCTCCTCACAGGATTCGTTTACTATTGTTAGCTTTTGTGTGATTGATAAATATTTATTTTGTTTTATAACTTATTGTTTAACTATTTAAGATATATGGTTGAATCTAATGTTTAGGAAGGACTACTGTGGTAGTCTATTTTATTTTATGAATGTATAAAGGAAATACTGGAAGTTAATCCATGTTATCCATACTTACGACGTCAATTGTTGAGTATAAAATGTGAAGAAAATGATAAATAACCCCCCCCGTGTCCCCCGTTTCGTCTCCCGTTTTCGCCAACAACTTAAATGGCTCACCATTCGACAGAGGCGTACTTCTAGAATCCTCCTATTATTGTTTTCCATCTTAAATGATCCTAATTCTCCTCAGTATCTTAAGGATAATTTCCAGTGCCGCTCCGACACTCATGATAGAACGCTTCGGTCGTGTGCTAATCTTAGTCTTGATATTCCCCCGCATACTAGCGGCTTCTTCCATTATTCATTCACAGTGCAGGCAACACTACTCTGGAACTCCTTGCCCGCCGAGTTGAGACATGCTCCTAGCAGGTTCTCCTATAAGCATCGCTTGCGTGAACATCTGTTACTTTCAGTTTCTGATTAATGTCACTTCTATTTTTTTTTATTTTTATTACTATTTTTTAGTGTTACTTTTTTCTTCAGCATACTGTGCAAAAATTCCCTATACTTATATATGTATATGTATTCCCTAAATATTTATATATTATATATTTATATATTATTTATTATATATTTATGTTATTATTGGTATTTATGTATGTCCGTGTATTTGTATGTATTCTTGTTATGTAGTATATCTATCTCATGTTAGCACCTGCCATCAGCTATTTCCACATCCACCCAGGGTTGACTGGTGGACAATGCCATTAGGCATTAAGTTTGCCCTTTGTTTCTTCTTTTTAAGAGGTGACATAAACATGTAAATAAATAAATAAATAAATAAATTAGATTTTTTTTTCTAAAATTTAATAACATAATAGAGGATTTGGAAAATAATTATGAGAAGTTATCACTCACAAATAAAATTTGTTATTTATTGATTGAATTACCAACAAAGTATGAAACGGTAATTACGGCCATTGAAACAATAAAGAAGATTTAAAATTGGAGGATGTTACTGCACGTTTACCAGATGAGGAGCTGAATCTTAATGCAAAACATAATATTGGAAGCGATTTTAATGAAGTAGCATTTTTTAACATACTACAAATGACACCAGAAATATCATAAAGCGAATAATTGTAAATTAAGTGGACAAGGACGCTGAAAAGTTCAATATTCTTTTCAGCCAAGTTTCCAATCGTTTCAATCCACAAGATGGAAGAGGGCCCCCTCTTTATAATTCATCATCATTATTCATTTCATTTCATTCATTCATCATTCATCATTCACCAAGGTCAGCTAATGGTGTACCAAGACAACTTTAATGGAGTTACGACATGGAGTTACGGATGGTAGATTAAATTTCTATGCTGGTAATAATGATGAGTACAGTATGTATGTAACAATTTTAATAATGATAACTCTAAGATAGTATGGGTTATTGATTCTGGGTGTACTGATCATCTAATAAAAGAAGATTATAGCAATTTATGAGCAATATCGTAGAACAAAATAAAGAAATTAAAATATATTTTGCTAATGGGGACTACATAACTACAAAAGAAAAGGGAACTTTAAATGTATTTTGTAGTGGTAAGGAAATATAAATTGAGGCTCTTATTGTTAAATCGTTAACTTTCAATTTGTTATCAGATCAGAAAATTTTAAAATGTAACTATATACTTTAATGATGGTTTCGTAAAAATATGTAAAAGTAATTCTTGGTCGAGGTCTTTTGTAATTGTTAATAGTAAAGGAAATCTTTTTACACTAATTACAGAAATATCTATGCCAAATAAAATATTACAAAGTATCTCTGATAAGTTGTGGCGTAGAAGATTAGGTCACGCGTAATCTTAACATATGTATTGAAGTTTCCTGTAGATCCGAAAACCTGTGAACCATGCACGCTGGGTAAAGCAACAAGATTGCAATTTAAAAGGGTAAGTTATCCTAGATCTCATGCAATTGGTGAACTGTTGCATACACACATCTCAGGACCGGCTAGAACTGAAGGGGTACATGGTGAATTGTATTAATCAGGTAATTGTTGAATACTTTTTTTCATTTTGTAGTGGTCTTTCTTTTGAAAAGTAAGAGTGAAGCAGCCAATAAGTTAATACAATATATTAAGATGTTAGAGAACGAAAAGTATGTTCAAGTCAATAGATGTGATAATGATACGAAATTGAAAAATAGATACTTTGAATCATTTTGTCAAGAAAAAGGCATTTTTGTTTATAGTGAAGAACACAACAGTTATTTGTTTAATGATATATAAGTTTAAGTTTATTTTAGTTAGTCTTATTTTGTGACAGAAAGCAGACATTGAGAGGGGGTGTGAGAAATATGCAATGTCTGGCTGGCAGCAAATAAAAATAATGTATTCGTTATTTGAAATGCACTAATAGAGAATATATTACACAAAATATGGTTCACTGAGAAGAGCAAATTTTCATTCAAAAAAATTAAGTAAAATTTAAACCTGGAGATATACTTTCTAGAACTTTATTACTGAAGAGGCTGCAAGCTCTACAGAAGCCGTTAAGGACGAACTTCTAGTAAATTACATTTCACCAACAATATTTAATTTTATACGAGCATGTTCTACATATACAGACACCATGACAGTTCTGAAAAATACGTATGAAAATAAATATTATTCTAGCGAGACATCAATTAACTACCAGAAGATAAAAACCTGATGAATCTATAGCACAATATTTAAGAGCTCCTACATTACTTGCTCAAGATTGTCATTTCAATGCAGTAACTGCTGAACAACATCAAAACGAAACGATTCGTTGGGTACTATTTGCGGGGTTTCCTCAAATAACATAAGAGAGCGTTTGTTAGAGAAGTCAACGATGACCCTAGCTAGACGAAACCTTAAAGGAGAATGCCCATAGCCAGTACTCTTAAAAAACTAATTGTGTCACAATGATTTTTGGACAAAAAATTTAATTAAAATATTTCAAGTATTTTACCCTATTTCCTGAAAAATCCTTACTAGGAATAATTTTCTGAAATTAATAAGTAACTTTACTTCCGTCTTACAAAAGAAAACCATTGGGCCATTTATGTTTGGATAAGGGCCAATCAGGAATCTTTTAAGATCCTTCGGGCCAATAGGTTGCATTGATTCGATTATAATTATTATGATACAACAGTTATAGTATAATATATCCATGACAACAAACTAGATGACGTAAGGGGATTGTCAAATGAATTATTATTTTTTTATAGAAAATTATTATAATCAGCCAGGAGTAATAGTGTTCTGTGATTATAATACATTACAAACTTCATGGTGTTTGGGGACTGTCAAATGAATTTGAAACTTAAAAGATCGACATTACATACGCAATCGACTTTAATACGCCCGCATAGAGTCCATATTACTGTGAGTTTACTATAACCTAAATACAAATTAGTTTTGTTTAAAATCTCTTATTTCCTAATATTATCATTGACTAAAGTAAGTATGTATAATCTATTACGATAACATAATCAAATAAAGGTATTTTTATCAAGACACAAAAATGTTAAAGTCAGTACATTTCTCCATACTAAATGGGCATTCTCCTTTAACTCCGGCAATTATAACAATTTATCCCTTAATTTATAACAACAGATAGAGATAGAAAATGTTGAAAAGAGAGGCAAGGTGACGGAGACGGAGTCGTGTTGAGAAGAGAAGGGAGTCTTACAGAATGTTACTAAACGGCGAGCAGGCTATGTTCGAAGAAACAAATGATCAAGAATACAGATCTCTTTCAGATCTGATATGGTCATTGAGTAAATAATCGTTATTTTAATTTCTATCATATTATATCACGAACTGACAGAAATCTAAACTGCGCATACGTGATCGATCTGACATCATTTTTATTATAAATGGATTTTTATGGTGTATATTTTTACTTAACTGAATACGATTCGTATTGGATGCCTTCTGTGGTATTGGCTAAAACTACTTGACGGATGAAAAATATTGTTAGGCGCGCCAATCATGGCCTAGCGGTAGTACGGGAAGGCCGGAAAAGGTGGCGCTGCAGTCTGCAAGCGGTATGGAGTAGTATGACTGCAGTTTGACTTGACGTGCCATCCAATGTGCATGAAGTAGATATATGGCCAGATAGCCATACCGTGGCCAAGTCGGCTTGACGCTTGATCAAGTACACTTGATCGTGTATGGCCTGCATTAGGGTAAGGCCGTAGATTTTGCCACTTTTTGAAGTGAAAAAAAATCTTCAATTTTGTTTGCTTATAAAAAACAGTGTATTAGGTGGATTTTACTGAAGGTATTTTTACCAGGTTAACATCTCGTACACTCTTACACCATATTTTTAAAATGAATGTAAGTTGTACAATAAAAAAAATACAACGAGTTAGATTCGTCCATACTCCTAAATTTAACGAAAAACGTGATGTCTTTTGGCAAATCGCACCTCAAAAACTTATATTTTTTCTAATGTACATTTAATTAATTATGATATCTGAAATGTGTCAAAGTTAAGCTGCTACATCGTGCTTTTCGTGTCTTAAAAAACGTGTCCTTTATAGTTTTATTACTATTAAAACTTATGCTCCATATTTTTGCTTTTATGTTACTATTTTCTATGTTACCAAAAATTTCCCCTAAAAAGCATTGAAAATAGTTTGGTAGTATGTTGTGATTGCAATGGCAACACCAAACACTCAGGCAGCGCAATAAAAAAAAAAAAGACGCCATCTTTTCGTCTCTGGAGTCTGTCAAAGGTGCACGTGTGTGTTTCGTCAGTGAATTTTAATAGTGAATTTTGGCGATTTCTGAGGTAAATAACAGTTTTTATTGTATACTTCTCATATAGTATTATGCATTATGTATCTAATAAGAGCGTGATGATATGTCTTTGTTTAAAATTTACCTCGATGTCGAGTTATGGCTACTTATAACCTTGAAAAATCACGCTTTTACGTTACTTCTATGTAGCTTTGATGTCACTGGTAACGTTGGTTGTATGTTACGTAACGTTTTACTGTTGTAAAGGTTTGTGCATAAAGTATTTGATTATTCTTTTTATTTGCGAAGAGGAACTTTGTTAAAAATATCAACTTTTTTATTCAAAGTTTTGACTGTGTAGCTGTAGACTATGGAGTACCTAACGAATATTCTGCCATGCTATTCTGTACATAGCCGCCCCTTTTAGTGGAAATTAAAAGTAACTCTAAAAGAGGAAAAAACTACCTCAAAAAGAATGAACCTGAATCTTTCGTGCGAAACAGTTAAGAAAATCGATGCAATTTCTTAATTAAACCGAATCTAACTGTTGTGTACCACTTTTTTAAAATCTGTTTTTACTTTTTTAATGTTTAATTAATAGTATTCAGAGATTGTGTCTGCATTAAAAGTAAACTACGCGCACCTGTCCGTATTCTTCGACATTCGCGAGGATGGTCTTCTCTTTTCAGCAAATGACACACATACCTACGAAAAAATGTATTGCGACGCGGGTAGTGTGACCCTCAGCCACTATTTTAAATATTACTGTATGTGCGAATTAAAGCCCTTAAAACACATACTATCCCTATAGTTTTCTGATTAACTATAAAACAATTTAAACATTGTCACAGATGCCGCCGATGACTGCAGCTGAAAAACAAAAAAAATATCGAGATAAATTAAAAAACCAAAACCCCCAAAAATATAAAGAAATTCAAAAGAAGGCTAAAGAAAGAGCTGCACGTTATTATGCGAAAAAAAAGAGTACCTATACTGAAGAGCAAAAACAAGAATTAAGGCAAAAATGGAAGGAAGATCGGAACAAAGCAAAATATGCAAAAATGGCATCGCAAAATGAATCGGCACAAACATCAAATTCCAAGCAAGATAATAACCAATTAACCTGCCGTAATTTGCAACGCCGAATTGAATACAGGCTGAAACAAGAAACTGAACCACTGAAATTACAATTAAACAAGTTAAGTAAAGGATTCAAAGGTCTTCAGAAAAAAATAATTAGACAACAAAACAAAATAGACAAGATGCAGGCAGATTATGAAAATGTATTAACTAGATTAGTCACGGCAGAGGAAACAAAGGACTCACGACAATTAGAAGAGAAAACTCCGAGGAAAGAAGTGACAGAATTCATAAATAATACCATACCTAACAGTGAAACGGCAAAAAAAGAAGAAGTTAAGAAGAAACTATTTGAATACAATGTACTAACGAAGTCACTAAAATTAGAATTCGAAACTGCTAATAACACTGAAAAGAATTTTTTGAGAAAAGTTCTGGATACCAATATTGTCAAAAAATATAAACTGAAAACAAGGCTAAGAACCTCTCTGGGATTCAAGAGTAATTTCAAAAACTGCCGTCAGCGGAAGACAAAAACCTCTGCATTGCAAAAGAAAATTGAATGTTTTTTTAATAGAGATGATGTTAGCCGCGCCACGGCAGGCAAAAAAGAATACAGAACCTTCAAAAAAGTTACACGCCAAAAGAGGTATTTGCTAGACAAGCTAATCGTACTTCATAGAAAGTTTATCGCAGAAGTAGGCCAAATAAGTTTCAGTACTTTTAAAAAGTACCGCCCATTTTACGTACTTTCTCCAAAAATCAAGGATTGTGAGAGCTGCGCATGCAAAAAACATTCTAATATGCAATTTCTGGTGGATGAACTGAAATCCCTTAACATACTTAAAACTGACAATCTAAATGAGGTAACAACAGATTTAGTATGTGATTTTTACTCAAAAGATTGCATGTATAATAACTGTAATAAGTGTTCAGAAAATAAATTAAAAGTTGAAAACGAAGAACTGTCGGCTAAAGCAAGCTGGTTTACTTGGGTTTTAAAAGACCACGAATATGAAAAGGCAGGGGAAAAGAAGACAACTAAACTGATGATAAAAATTAAGAAAGAGGGTACTTTACAAGACTTACTTAACATATTTAATGCAGAAATGAAACAATTTAAAACACATATTTTTAATTTTTATCACCAATATAATAAATACAAAGATTGCATTAATAATTTAAAAAGTGATGAAGCATGCATCCATATAGATTTCTCAGAAAATTTCACCTGCAAATACCATAAAGAAATACAGGCAATGCATTTTATAAAAGAACAGATTACCCTTCATACGGGAGTTATTTACATTAAAGGAGAGAAGAAACCTATTTCTTTCTGTTCTATATCCGCCGATAACCAACACAATCCGGAGGCAATATGGGCCCACCTCGATCCCGTTTTTCAACACATAAAGATTAACTATCCAAACATTTTTACCATTCACTTTTTCTCTGACGGCCCAACGACCCAATACAGACAGAAAAAAAACTTTTACTTATTCAGTGAAAAAGTCTATGAATATGGGTTTAGTTACTGTACTTGGTCGTTTTTTGAGGCTGCCCATGGAAAAGGTGCCGCTGATGGTATCGGAGGGGTCATTAAACGAACTCTAGATGCCAAAATCGCTCAAGGAAAAGACATCCCAAATGCAGAAATAGCATTTGATATTTTGAAATCAGAGGACACAAGTATCAAATTATTCTATATTTCTTCTTCTAACATCAAGCCTTTAAACACAAAGCTTAGTCCTTTGCCACGAACAATGAAAATTCATCAGCTGATAACAATGGAAAAGTTAAAACTCAAATACAGAGATCTCAGCTGTTTCTGTGGGGATCCTAGAGGCAGCTGTGAATGTCATTCACCTGTATCTCATAGCTTTCTGTGTACTATTAACACAAGCGAAAAACAGCCGAATAAACAAAGCAATTTTGAACAGGAAAATGAAGCAAAAAAATCAAAAAATAGCAAGAAAACTAGACGTAGGTATATCAGCTCATCAACCGAAGAAGACGAATGTGATGATAACATTGAGTATGCGGAAAGCGATGCTTCGGTGTTTTTTTCTGATGGTTCAATAAGTCCAGATTTTAACGACGATGAAAACAATTTAACTATTGAACTTGACGAAAAAACTGGTGTTCTGAGGCCAAAAATTGATCCAAACAAGAAAGTGACTGTACTATCGACAATAATTTTAAAGAAACCTAGTGGTGAAAATGATACAAAACAAGAAAGGAAAAGAAAAATAATTTGTGAAAATAAAGATTTAATGCCTAAAAGATTTTGCGAAACTACGAAACATGTTATTGGGAAAGATGATGTGACAATTTTGTCACAAATAAGAAAAAAACCGGAAAATATTGCGAGTCATGATTTAAGAGAGAGCAATTTATTTGGAAAAGAAGTCCCCGTAATGAAAATAAGAAGTAATGACAGTAACAAAATAAAGACTGATAATAGAAAAATAGATGAGAACAAGGAAAACAAAAACGATACCAAAAAAGAGATCGAAAAGACTTTGATAGAGAAGTTCGTAATGGCAGAAAAACACAAAGTTGAGACTGAATGTACTAAGAAAGATGAAAGCATTGAAATTCTAAATGTTATCGGAGAAGAAGAGATAAAAGTACCTGAAGAAAATAAAAACAATGATACAATTAAGACTGAATATAAGAAACAACATGAAAGCATGAGAGGACAAAATAATACTGGTGATGATCTACAAGACGCAGATAAATATAAAGAAACTGATAAAACAGAATCAGATGAAATAAACAAATCTGAGAATTTAAAAGAAGATCAAAGTGACAAGGAATCGAATCTAAATAAAGAAGAAAGAAAAATGACAATTGAGAGTGAAGAAAATACGCAGAACTTTATTTTAAACATAAATGATAGTATTATAGTTAGATATTTTCAACGAAACACGTGGAAATATTTTGTAGGATTTGTTGAGAATATAGAATTTAAGGACGGAGAAAATTATTATAAGGTAAAATTTTTGAAAACTGTCAAGGATATCAAATCTGATTCTGTAAAGTTTGTAGTCCAAAGAAAAGTAGATGTTGATATAGTGACCAATATTTCTATCGTCAAAAAGGTAAATTTGTTTCAACGGGAGGAAGCCTCAAAAGAATATTACCTGAGTACTGATTTCGATATGGTTTATTTTAGTTGAATATTATTTTATAAGGTAAGGTAAGGTAAGGACCTCTTAAGTAGCTAGGTTAGAGAGAATGATGTAGCTTTTTTATTTTATATGTTATTTTATTTTACTACGAGTTTTTGTTAATCCTGCGATTTAACAAAATAATTACCTACTCATATTTCTTTTAAAGTAAAAATGTTTTAATGGCTATATTTCTTATGATCAGTTTTTTGTTAAGGATTACTTCATGTGAATTTTAAAAGAAAAATTCATACCAATATTAATTCGATTCCTAGTAATGTACCTACTGTTTAAAAAAATAGATAACGCGAATGTTTCTAAAAACTTAGAGAAAGACTAGGTATAGTGTTCATATACCTAAGTATGTACTTATATTGTTCTAATAATTGTGAATAAAAATTAGCTGATCTCATTAAGTGCTTATTTTCTATATTAATAATAATGTTATTTAGTTTTTTTTTTTGTCTTTGATAAAAGAGTTTTTGTATGTCAAAGATGTTGTTCTAATTTTTGTGATTTAAAATTTGCTGATCTCATTGATAACTTATTTTTAGGTTTAAACATAATAATGTATGTTATTTTTTTGTTTTGTTAGAAGAGTTTTTGTATGTCTAAGATATTGTTCTAATTTTTGTGATTTAAAATTTGCTGATCTCATTGTGTAGCTTATTTTCTAGGTTTAAACATATTATAATGTGCCTCCTTAATTTTTTGTTTTTGATAGAAGAATGTTTGAGAAACTATAGAGTGTCATAGGACATTAAATAATTTTGTTATTTCACTTTTAACGTAGTATTATTTTCCTGATAATATTGCTTTATTTGGTTAACTTTGCTGGATTTTATGGTTGTGTAATATTTCTAAACTAAACTAAAAATTCTAAACTGTTGATATTTTTAAACATTTTTAGCCTCATCTTCTTGCAATTAACAACTTTTTTATGTGCTTTGCTTAAATGCGTTGAAACTTCTTCCTTTATGAAGTCGGCTAAAATAGCGCATTATGTTATCGCCCTTAGAAACATTATGCGTTATTTTCGCGTTACTTATACGTTACCGTAACATAGAAGTGTCTTGTTACTCTATGTTACAAAGTGGCAAAATCTACGGCCTTACCCATTACAATATTTTGTTGCTTTATAATAATACGAGCATTTGACATGATGACTACAGTATGACGTGGAAAGTGGTAAATAAAACACTAATTCACTACTACATTTATTAATAAGATATATGAGTAAATTCACAGAATATTATAGATTCAAGTCAAGGTAAATAGGGGCCAATTTTACCCTCATCGTTAGTATTACAGACATTCTCGAAAATATACAAAATACAGATGATAACTTTACCGAATGTTGGTGGTTTGTGAAATTATAAAAATACATTTACAAATATTAGAAGCTTATTTATAATCCATTGCAATTAATTACGAAGATAAATGCATATACAACAAATTTCCAGTCTATATGACAGGTCTTGTGCGATTTTTTTCCTCTATGACAGTATTTTTCTTTAACCTACTACTTAAAGATTAAATATCTCACATTTTAACCATCACAGATTTCATTCTCTTTACATAGAAAACTACTGCTATAGAGGCTTAAAACTAAAATAGAACAAGCCTCAAAAATCTTCATCCTCGCGATCTTTAACAAAAATAACGCATTATATCGTCGATTCAAACACATCAGTTTATCTGCAAAGCATTATGTGCTACATTAAGATAGAGAAAGAAGTCCAAAGTCTTACTTTTCCATGTCTGTTCCTAGAAATTTGAAGACGGAATAAGTTAAACACACAACATCGATCACGACACCCAGAAATACATGTAATGAATGTAGAAACCACATTGTACGACCGCAACAGCATTTGTTATAAAGATTCAAACCAGTTGATTCAAAAACTTTATACCAAGCCGATACATGCCATTCACTATGGTTCTGTTAAATCTATTTAACAACGACACCGAAAAACGATTATAATTTTCGTTCTACTTGACCTACAAACTACACTTAACAATGAATAAATATCCTTAAAATTAGTTTTTTTTTTCACTTCACTTATCACTCGAAGAGCGTCCGTAATATTACACTATGATAAACTTGACTCTGTAAATGTTACCAATTATAGTTCATACGTTAACTGTGTGATAACAGTGATTCTCCATGAATCTATAAAATTAAAAGGGGAAAATTGTTCCTTAGACCTAATTAAATATGTTGACATTCCATATCGTTTCTTATATACTAATTTAACCTAAAACTTACACTAGTGTCCAAATGTGATTTAGATATTATCTCTACCCTTAAACCTATTATAATGCTAGAACGATAAAGTTGCTTAACATCCTTTGCTCTGAACTATCTGCGTGTTATATCTATATTAAGAGATTACATATGAGAAAAATTTATTAAATTTACTCCTTACAACAATTCATATGGGTATGCATCAACAAAGTCCATCTCAGAAGCCAAATCATACCTAGATCACACTTTATAGCTATTATTTCCAAGATTAGGTGTCGGCTGCCCTATTAGATTCACCTTAGATTGGAAAAACAGCTGTAAGTTGTAAAATGTCATACGACAGTACTCAGACATAAATCATTCGCTACACGCCCATGGAAGTAAACGGATTTTTCCTTCAATAACACTAAACAATTTACTCTCGCTATAATCTGAATATACATTTAAGTATGATCTTATCAAACTAAAGGGAAATCGCGTACGAATGTTCGAACTAAGCTCGAACAAGCGGGGTTGTAATGGGTAAAACTTTAAACTAACACTAATGTTGCCAGATGTAACGGCTAGGCGTAAGGAGAAAAAATTCTCAAGGCGATGTATTGGCGAACCAATCGATTATTGCCGACCATGTTAGTACGATGAATCGAACCAAATCAAACTCGTTCGTTCCGCCTAAGATGTAACGCCTGTTGTGCCTAAAGTGTCCCCGGCTACTCGCATCCGATCCAAAAACGGAATACGATGGTGGTACCGACCCGGACGAATCCTGGCACAAGGATCCTCCCACCCGTACTCAATCAACAACAAAATTATTTCGTATTGATATTACTTACATTTCATCTGGCAACACTTATGTATAATTATATTCTTAAGACTTGTAACACCAATGTTTTTTTTATAATTTATGATTAAACATGGAACTTTCTACGTCACATCGATTATACATAAATATTTGAAACTCGGGGTGGCCGTATTCATATCCGTGGTCGGTTGGTTGTAGTCATGTCGCCCAGTCGTCATGTTGTTCAATACTCGTCAGAGAGCACCGAATCCCATTGCGTCAAGTTTTGTAGTGCCGCAAATAGATACGTGGGGACGTATCCAGTTTGAATCACCTTCCCGACTATGGTGAAATCTCGGGTTAAGTGCCCTTCAACGTTGAATGTATCGAATAGTGTAAATGCTTCTTCCAGTTGGGATGTTGTTGGGATATCCTTGGTAAAGTTACCTAGAAATAATGTAAATGACTTAATCTATAGTCGAAACAAGCATCTGTTATATTGATTGATCGAGTATGATGTGATTCAGATAGTTTTAATTCTTACTGTAAAACACAGTGCTGTAGTTAAAAAGGCGATGTCCATTTTGATGGGTCTATTCCTGGCCAAGACGAATCTAACAAATCAAAGATTATTAAAATCGGTTCAGCCGTTCTTGAGTTATAATAAGTGCTGTAACTAACACAACTTTGTTTTACTTATGTAGATGATGTATCTATATTGAATTATACGCATTCTTTATTTTTTTTTATCTATAGGTACACGTGATATGGATGTGATTTAAATTATTATAATTTTAATAATAATGGGTCTTTGGACACTCACTGGGTGTAAAAGGATCCATTAATTAAATCATAGATTAAAGTAGACAGAAAAGTGGAAAAGGATTCATTAATGGATCCTTATACTGAATCTAAGTGGACTTGGCTTTGGACTACAAAGAAAAACTTCTCCTTTCAAAATGGAACGAATCCATTGAAGATTGAAGCCACGTGGCGCCAATGCATTGGGACATACATGATGTTCGCGGTGTCGGTTCTATACGCTAGTAATAATACTTCAATGATCGATGTACACAGTTAATACCCACCGATAAACGCCACGACCACAGCCGGCAACTGCGGAAACATTGGTGAGCGTGTTTCCCAGCCCAGTGCCTCGAAGGTGAGCCCGTTAGATGACACCAGAAAGTTGTAGGGCAGTTGTCCATCGCTCTTGCTCTGTTAGGACAACACAATTCATTGTTACCTTTATAATACTGAACATAAACCAATGTGCAATTCATTAAATTAGTGCAAATATCTATCGATTTAAAATGGTTTAGTCAACGATTGCTCCGTCTCGCTCTGAGGGTCGAAGATCAAGATGGACCAATATCGTCGAAATATTCGTAAATATTTCCGCCGAAATAGCAAAGACCCAACCCGTAGATTAAGCAACCCTTAAAATTAAATAAGAATACACGATACATTGCCATTATCAACATCGTAACTCAAATACCAGTATAATATATTCCGAACACTACTACATATTGTGTTAAATCAGAGCAAAAACCTACATACTTCCAAATGGTTTCATGAAAATAACATACATATTCGCTCGCGCTATTACGACGCATGTATACTTGACGATTTGTTAAAACGCTCAGCAAGATGCGGTTCGTCTGTGGGAGCACATGTAGCAAGCTGTGACTACACTGGCTAGGTATGGTTACAGAAATGCTAAATAAATCGCTATAGTATAAGACATCTATCGTTTGAAACCGCCGCGACTGTTATCCCATTTTTATGTTAGCATCTAACCGCCTGGCCACGGGACATTCGCCATAGCGAATTCGCACTATGCAAACGGTGGAGCGTCTAGCGACGAAAACAAATGTACAGAAAGAAATGTACAGATCATGCCACGCGCAGCGGCGAATGGCGGAGCGACCGGCGAAATGTACCCAGCGAATCGCGCGGGGGGTCTTGCCGCTGCAAGACGGGCGACTAAAACAAAAGCATAAACCAGTATGTCGCAATCCACTAAGTCGAGCGGCAAACGCGGCGAATAGTACAGAAATCAAACGAGTTTAGTTGTTTTCGCCGCGGTAAAAAATGTACACTGAAACTTTTATTGCCAAAATACTAGCTAGGCCAGCTATTTGGAAGTCTGGCCACCCCCAGCATAAATATAAACATTTACTGAAAAGATTGTGAAAATAAATAAATAAAAATTCTATTCAAATCGCTTAGTTCTCATTAGTTCAATTCGTTATAATAGTTAAACTGAGTCGAACCAGTGAGATTTTCTTTTTCTCTTTTATTCGACCGTGGAACTAAATAATGAATATAAAAATAATTGTACTAATAATGGTGTGAATGTATCATCATTTCCACAATATCTTCGAAATATTGTCTTTAACCAAAAAACTATTATTTTCTAAGCAATTTCGAGGTAACTTTGATAAAGACATATCGCTCTCGGCCTATCTGATCGCGGCGGCGAACGTCCATCCCGTGGCCGTCAAACTGCACCATAAATGCACCGACATGTTCTAGGAGAGATATGAATCATAAGTCTACTTATGTATACTTTATTGCAAAAAAACTGACATTTTGTTTAAATTATTTTAACTGCAAGTTTTTGACCTCACATCTCATCTCTCGCATCAATAGGGAACAGGTTTATTGATTGTTTTTTGGTTTTTAATAAAACGTGTATTTTTATAATACTATTTTCTTTTATCTCTTTAACAATTCCATCAAGTGTGTCGGTGAGTCAGCAACGAGCAGGCATCATCTTTATCGCATACGTTTCACTGTTATGTCAAGACAATGAGCTCAAATTTGCCTTCATTATCAGAACCTTGTCATCAAGAGAAATCCTCACTTTACATATTGTATTACTTTGAACAGCAACACCATCATCGAAAACAAATGACACATTTTTATTTTAACTCGATCAAAACTGGCAGAGCAGCACAGATTTAGGCGTCTTAATATCACTGTAATAATCTATAATATTTATACAGAACATATTACCTGTAGGTTTTGGAGGAGTTGAGTGCAGATCAATATGTCATTGCAAGTAATGCTTCCTGTCTGAACAACGACGATGTGTTTAGATGGTGTGTCGATGTTAGCCGATGTTAACGGATGATCGGGCAAGTTGCACCATTCTTTGCGACTAACCATCAGGAGTGGTGTGTCGACTGGGGGCAGGACATGGTCTGGAATAGATAAACTTGAATAGAGAAAGGGGAAAGATGAGGCCCCAGCTTTATTTTCAAGCTATCAAAACATCAATGATGAATTTGGTGTTGTTTAACGGATATTCATTATTTATTTTTGCCTGACAGCTGTCATATTATCGTAAATATTGATCCCATGGGCACTCAATAAGAACCTATAATAAACCTTATTAACCTTTTAGTGTAGCATGCTGATCAGCAGATTTAGCGGTAGCATCAGTTTACATCAGTTCTTTTAAGACCAAGTTTAAATTTCGACAACAAACTACTCAACGTGAAATGCTTGGAAGGTTTTCGTTGAAACTTCCATCAACAAATCCGTCTACCGTGAAGGTTCTTAGCCGCTAACGTCGGTTCTTCTTTTCGTTTCTTCTCTATTAGGTACCATAAATGCTGATTTCTGGGACTCACCCGTCTGGCTCTGAAGATAGAGCAGGTAGACGCTGATGACGGTACCAATAGCGAGTAACGCCATCAGGATCCCGAAGGTCAGGCCCGTCCTTGCACTCCATGCGGGTTGGCGAGGTGGCGGGAACCGGACGAGCGGTGTAACCTCAGTTGCCTGAACTTCCTCACCTCCTCTAATGGAGTTAAAGGATGAGCCGTGACCTGTAGACAGAACATGAATATTATAATATTTAAGCAGCAAAATATTACTAAATAAATAATTTCTAGTCTGGCAGAAATCTTTGTTAAATCGATTAGCAGAAATGTTTTGAAAGATATATAAATGCTAACCAACTGCTCAAGATTTTGGGTGAAACATCTTTAAAGTGTAATAATTGTGTTAAGTTAAAATTGAATTATTAATTACTTTTATAAATACAATCAACAATGGATATTTACTGTACAGCTCATTTAGTTGGAATTCTACCATGACAGGGCACTATTTATCTATCATTTGTGAACACGAGCGAATCACACGATCCGCGCCAAAGCCACAACACATCAAATCGAACACTGAATGTTTGACACCACTGAATGTCTGGTGTCTGTGATACGAGAACATGATCTGGCCGTATAATCCTTATCTCTTAACCCGACAGAGCAGCTCGTGTTAGATTTTCGTATATGAGCTGATCGTTGCAAGTATCATAAATTATATTGAAAGTAATTACGAGGACTCTGTGCTGAACGTATATTAGTATATCATCACGTTTTTATTAGACGTTTTCTACCGCGCCAGATTACGTCTCGATATGCGTAGAATATTCTCACCGGGTGCAGCTACGGCGTTTCCGATGCTGTATTGATTTACGAGCGAGGATGTTTCGGGCAGCCGTTCGAGACTTACATAACGCAGGACACATAAATGAATTGGTCGATAGTGTATTGCATATGGGCTTTGCCAAGTGCTTAAGTTATTAATGTAATAGCCTATTTATACTAAATTTTAATCACGTTTTAACTTTGTTTTTGAAAAGGCATAAGAAGGTAATCTATGGTAGATTACCTTATGGCGAAGTAAAACCAACCGGAAGGGTTCTTAATTTGCGTAGAGATGGAGGCAAGAAATTCAACTTAACGTATCTCCTCCTATGCCTTACATCAATAATTATGTGTACTTATCAACTTAAATACAAAGGAGAGAACTGATTTTCAGCCAACAGCCATAATTTTATGTACTATGTGCTAGATCAAGACTAGACAAGAGTAGGTAAACCATATATCAAAAATATCGTCTTACTTAGTAGATAAACATATTTAAATCTTAACCTCATCTGCATTTGATAAATGAACAAAAGAATGCAAAAAAGTTTTTATAGTATTTACCTCACTACAAACGATTTTATAATCGATTGATTATGGAACATAATAACATATTTTATTAATTATAAGTACAATACTAATTCCTTTTTTACGTGTTTTCGTATTCTTTATAGGGCTAAACTATACAAGGCGTCCCGTAAGTAGTGGATCTACTGAAGATGGCAGATAGCTTGAGGGTTGCCCTATCATTATGTCAAAAAATTGCCTTATTAAGTGTCACCATTTTCGACATATTGACCATTTTTTAAATTTAGAAAATTCGGCTTCTTTTCCTTCATCATTGGTTGTTATTTTTTTATTTATCGATTAAGTATTACGTCGAATAAATCTTATTTGAATCCAACCAAACTTGGAAAAAATGGCACGCTTTAAAGATTTCGCTACTGTGGGATTTATTGTTATATGTATAATGATAATTGTTAAATAGTAGTCGTTACGCCACGAGGCTTTTGCGGTAGAAAACCTTCGGACATTTGAGTTTTACTCGTGAATTTTCCAATAAATCTTTATGATAGCAACATAACATTCGCTCACGGGAGAGTCAAGAATCCAATAGATTTTAAGATAAATATTGATATGAAAGTAACGTCCAACAGTTCTAGTATGTTTCTTGTAAGTTTACAAGTTCAAGTTATAAATACCTTATTCGTCGCTATTTATTATTATATGTCGCTAGCTAGCACTTACAACTTCATGTAGAAACACAAAGATGCTAGTATATATTTTTTTAAATATGTAGTCAATATGATATTTAAAATATTATTTTAAAGATCGCATAAGTATGTTAAAATAAAATAATTAAAATATTGAAATATTTCATCTTGATTTAGGATGTGGTTCTTATTATTGCACACCTGCGTGAAAGGTGCATGTAACGAGCTTGTCCGCGCACAGCTACGCCCAGATATATGTACTATTGATTTATTAGCTAGGACTCAGGTTAGGTCACCCGGGCGAAGGGGGTCTGAATTCGCGTAGGTTGAAGTGGAGGCAGCAATCGCGCATGCACCTGGATGTACAACCCCCGTTGACCTAAATCGGTAATGTGAGATGCTAACATAGCTTTCAAACACTATATTTTTGTCCATTTGCAAATTGCAAAATTTGTAAAACGCCATCGATGTTTTTCTTATCAATTACGCAAATTTGACAAATGATGTTGGTATGTCTAATATGTACAAAATAACACGTGTCTTATCTAACACCAGGCCATGTAATAGACGTCCAGATGTAGATAAGAGACTAAACAATCATTTGCACCACAAACAGCTACGACGTATAGACGATAATAATATAATTACTTCTGTTAAATAAATAGTACTGTGATCTTGGAAGATATTAAAATTAAAATACACTGACCCAAAAACTATATTATGCTATATTACCAATATCATCTACTGGCATATTACCAATGACATTCGGACAGTGTTTAATTTCGAGTTTTAAATGGATTTATACTTCGAACTGAGCTACACAAAAGACAACATTATGCATATTTCAAACTGTGTTCCTGAAGGAAGACTCCACGATGTAAATTTTCAGATTTTAAGCAAATGTATTTTTTTAAACCAGGTCTTACATGTGAAACCTAAGTCTTGTGTCCATGTCTTAAGTACATCATAAGATAGAAGTGAAACGTCACTTCTTGCGATGCGATTAGGTTGGATTTGGGCGCAAACATGCACCGTATGGAGATGGGATGCCACCCCACAGCCGCACACCCCCGCAGGAATTGATTTATGTCCCTTGCTATAAGAGCTAAATTTAGATCATAATCTACGGGCTGGAACACTAATGAAATACACGTTAACGTGCAAATTTTGACCAAATATAATCTCAATGGCATAATAAATATAATACTTATACATATTTACTAAAGTTATAATCACCGAGCGACAATGACAAGTTATACATGGAATTTGAACGACTCGATTACGTACAAAAGTCAATATTCGTAAAGATACAGCCAGGCAACAATATAAAATAATCTGAAATCATCTCCAACTTCACGGAAGAAAAATTTTATTGTTTTTTATTTGAATGATAGGTTAAAAATATAAATATCACGGATGCTTTTCAGGTAGAAACGAAAACAGAAAGCAATGAACTTTCATCTCTAATTTTGCGAAATACTCATATAAACATGGCTAAGTTTAGCAGCAGGATAGACCTCTTACCCAATTAATAAAAAAAACCTTATGAACACAAAACTTTCATAAGAATCATATATATATATGAATATATTAATAATTATTTTATTCTATATGAATAACATATTTTGACTTTGACTTGACTTTGATAGAATTAGACCGGGTATGATGGGAAAACTATTTTTAGATGTAAGGATGCATACGATACCAGATGCCACCTCTCGCCCGCGCACCACCCCCTGCAGTAATTGATTTATGCCCCTCGTAGCGAGAGGAGCTAAATCTAGGTCATTGGTTTATTTCTGGGATATATTTTAAAGCAGGAAGTACCAGCTACCACAGGATTTTTTCCTGTATGCCCTGAAAATCGTACCATCAATACTTGGGCACCTCTAGGTTACAAGCTTGCTGGAACGTACTTCTCTGGCCGGTATGATACTGCTCAATTTTTTTTTTATTTCAACTTCCAAATCCGAACCTATCTCCGAATCCAATGATATTTAAAAAACCGAAATTACTCAGTTTTTGTCTAAATTTTATTCTTCAACGTTTTTCAAAAATAAATTTGCAATATTTTATAGTTTTTTTTTATCACAGATAGAATCTTATATTTGTTTTGTTAAACTTTTGTCATAAGGAAAACCTATTGTTAAATAATTAGTTATTTGCATTGTGTTTTTTTTTCAAACAGCAATTTTTCTTTGACTTAAGTGAGTCAAACTTAAGTGTCTTTGCACTCTGCAGCTGACCCGGTGAACTTTGTAGTACTATTCAATAAAAATAAAATTTCCGCCATAACTTAAAAATAAACAAAATAATATTTACCTTAATATGAAAAAAATAGCCGATAAAAGAAAAATAAATATCAAGAAGGGATTAACTTACCTCCTTCAAGTTCGGGATCGATGGTGGATATGGTTAGTTTGCATAAGTAACATTCGCGCTTCATATCACATTCAACAAGTCACATTAAAAAACGGTACGAGAAAGCACGGACTACCCACCGCGCGAGGCAGTCCGGCACTAGTGTGCTGCCCGCTACCAAGCCCTGCATCTACTATAATCAATAGTGCAGTTATCAGAGCGCAGCTACCGAACGTAGGGATGTCCATTGACTTCACCGAAGGAAAGAGTCGATATGAGTCACGAATCGACTCAACGAAATGATAAAAATGTAAAAAGTAGCGTTATCACATAGGTACATTATATTAATTAGCGCTTATGCTATGTACTCATACGATATTTCTAATAATTATACCGAGGGAACTCCTAAATGGTAACAACAACAGTTCCAATTATTTTCTTCAGTATCTACATTGACAATATCAACCCGTGTATTTTTTTTTTAAAAGAAGGTTCTCTCAATTTCACACTTATATTTTTTGCTTTTTTATGTATGATCACGCAGCAGTCGGCATAGGGTGGTTCTATTTTGATTCTTTTTTAATGGATGGGGTATATCTTGAAGTTGGTCTCATTTTTTGGAAATTTTATTCCTACCCTAAAGGTACGAAAATAGGGGATGATTGATTGTTTACCTTGGAATTTTTTACCGTCACCCCAATAACTTTGTACTAGATGATCCGATTTCTATGATTCTTTTTTTGTTGGACAGAGTATATCTTGAAGCTATACTCATTAATATTTGGAAAAATGACGTTCATAAGTGTATCAGAGATACCCAATGATGTTTAAATAAATATAGGTACGTTATGCCCTTACAAATCGACCGAAAAATCTGTTCCGAAAATAGCTACAACACACACACGTTTATCTTTAGTGTCCCTACATCAATTCCCTACACCAACATTGGCAAATTATGTAAAAAGGATGGCATTACGAAAACCATAATAGTGAAAAAAAGACAGCTAGTGTTTGTCGCTCGCGTCACAGGTTTGCGTCAATCTATAGGCTACGTTCACACGGCGTCTATTCGATTCGATTTTTTCGTATACGAGGCAGTTGTTCACACGACAATTATTCGGCTTAAACATTCCGTTAAAATCGAATGAAAAGCAGCCAGTTATTTAGTGTGCGCCATCATGGATTCACGTGTTCCACTACTTTTATATTGGTTTTATAGACGGAAACGCAAGCAGCCTCCTAGGAGGTATTGGGTTCATCCTTTTCTAAAGATTGGTTTTCTGTTTATTTAATTTCAATTCTATTTTTATAAACATCCAACGATTTATCCCATAATATCGGTCGAACTTCAATTAAATAAATTTTCTCCATTTTAATAACCGCCTCATGCTACGTTACAAGGGTCAAGGACAACTGTGTGCACGCGGGCGAGTCTCGAATACGAGATACAAGTTTGTTCATGTGAACATGAACTTAAACGCCACTGCTTGTCGTAGGTATTCGATAAAATTGTTTCGAGACGCGGGCTTCCGCAGTGACAATTTCGGATGGTATACGGGAAGAAATATTTCTCGAACACGATATTTTCCCGCATAGACTCCGTGTGAACACTTTAATATATTTTCTACTTTCACTGCTCTATTCGGTAAAATCTTGCGTACGGTATACAGGAAAAATATTGCTGTGTGAACGTAGCCTAAGTCCGCAAGGCCGCATGGCACGCATCTTTATCGCTCTCGCGTCAAAACTAGATCGCTATCTCTTTCTTCACCTGAATATGGCGTCTTTGCATGAGTTATTAGATTGTTTAGAAAAATAATTGAAATACACTAAATAATCTAAGTATCTTATCGTACTCACATGGTATGAGATTCTTTGTGTTTTGTTGACCTTGGAGTGATAATTGGTGCACT
The DNA here is from genome assembly GCA_963932265.1 of Thymelicus lineola. Lineage (NCBI taxonomy): Eukaryota > Metazoa > Arthropoda > Insecta > Lepidoptera > Hesperiidae > Thymelicus > Thymelicus lineola. The sequence goes on from OZ010680.1 coordinate 13,871,837, forward strand.
TTCGAAACACACACGATGGCATTTTTTTTTGTTTTTGTAGGGACGTATGAACCTAACGGTGCGCCACGCTCGTGATTGCGCTCGACGCAGACTAATCATAGAGTTCCCAATTGGAAACTTTTTGAGACACACATCGCGCGCGCTTATGACATATCTGCCTCTTTTTAATATAAAATATCATTGGTGATACCTATATAAATAAAATATTTTGACTTTGACTTTGAAACAAAAGTTTACCCCTAAAGGTACGAAAATAGGGGATGACTGATATTTCAACTACTACATTTTTACCTGGTTACTGAAACTAGCCCATAACTTATTATACATTTTTATAGCAACTAAAAATTGAAAAATAATTACTTTTAAACAAAAAATTAAACCAATTAAAAAGACTGAAAAGCGAAAAATGAAATGAACCATTTACGCCCCAACTCTGAGTCACTAACTCTAACGGTTATTAATAATCGCTTCTTAGTAAAGAATCACCATACATATTCTGTACTAAGTAGCAATTTAAGCAACCGTTAGTGCCTCTGAGTTGGGGCGTTAGTATTATAAATTAAGATGCTAAATTAACAGAAAATGATTTTGAGGCGGTGCCAAACAGATAAAAAAACAAACGTTGAAAACGTTGTTGCATCGCATCGCATGCCTCATTATACGCTTTATGTAATTAATTTTGCTTGTTTGTTTGGCGCCGTCTCAAAATTATTTTGTTAAAAAATAATTATTGGATCTAAGATATTATTAAATAATGCAGTGTTGCCAATTTAGCCCTTTCGGGGCTAGATCTAGCCCTTTTTATGGGTTTTCAGCCCCTCAAATAATTTTTTAGCACCTAGCCCCATTTCTAGCCCCAAAATCATTTTCCGCCATCTTAAAAAAAGGGATAAATTCAGGTTTTCCACGAACTTTTTGATGCAATCTATCGAAAAAACGATAAAACGTAGTGAAATAGTGAAATATCGAAAAAATTACCATTATCATACTTGTACAGAGTCTGACGACCTTTTTTTTTTTTCGCCCTCACCTCTCATAATTAAGCAATAGCCCCTATTTTCAATGTATTGGACGAATCTAGCCCTCTTTTGAACTGTGTTTAGCCCCAAAACCTGATACCGAGTTGGCAACACTGAAATAATGTTTATTTCCAAAAATACATCGACTTTAAAACAAAACCACAAAGGAATTCTAACAACTGTAAAAGAGAAGATAAGGTAGAGTAGGGAGGCTTATGAAACCAGGGATTACAATGCAAGTATTCCTTGTTGTATTTTGTATAATTTATATTTCCGTTCCTGAAGATAAATATTTTTTTAATCGTTTATTCACAAAATAACATGCTTATAGCTAATACAAACATCCCGCCAAACTATTGAGGAGTTTGTAGGCGAAGAGTATCCGCTCTTATTTTACAAACAATATGCGATAGATACTGAAATTATTTCTAACTTTGACAAAGTAAAAACAAAGAACTAAGAAATGATTAATTTATTATAATATACACCTTACTCAAGATACGTAACCTAGGTTATGGACTCCACAAAATACTGCTGAAGTTTTTTTTTTTATATTCTATACGAAGAGACTTTTGTCGCACAAAAGGGAATAATGTTACAAGTAACTGGCACCATGTACTTCATGGAATGGAACGCGCTTGCCATAGTAATTTTTAATTCTAATTTTGGTAAAACAATTTCTTTTGGTATGAGTTGGGCCGTTGCGTGGTATTGGTTTGAAAGAATTACACAACTCTACATAAAAAAAAATTGTCTTTGTCCTAAAATTTATTGTGATTTTTTCATTCACTATGCTTTATAATAAAGAAAAAATACCCACATTCCTTAAAAAGTTTGCTTTTGTGGTAGTTATGATAATAAATCTTTTTTCTTGAGTTATTTTATAAAAAAAGAATTAATTATTATCATTATTCTTAATGGGACTACAGGGTGGATATACAAAATATCTCTGTTTGTGGGATAGCAGAGCGGATGCTCAACACTATATTCAACGATCATGACCACTAAGAACTGAATTTGTATTGGGAAACAAAACGTTAAATGTAAACCTATTGCTGAACCTGAAAATGTATTAATGCCGTCTTTACACATCAAGTTAGGCCTTATGAAGCAATTCGTAATAAAGCTAGATGAAAGATCTGAAGCTTTTACATTTTTAAAAAACTTTTAAAAAGCTGGCATTTTGATTTGGATTTTTAGGGAATAAAAAAGTGGAAAATTACCAAGAGCTAGTTGATAACATGTTAGAAGATTTTAAAACTATGGGCTGCAGAATGTCTTTAAATTACATATGCTGCATGCTCATTTAGATAAAAAAAAACAACATGGGGGCGTATTCAGAAGAACAACGAGAACGCTTCCATCAAGACATCATAGACTTCGAATGCCGTTATCAGGGCCAATACAACGAAAATATGATGGGAGACTACATTTGGAGTTTAGTGAGACAAAGTTTTTATGAACATGAAGGAAAATGTAGTAGGGTTCACTTTTAAACTTTTTTCTACTATTTTGTAATTTGATATGGTATAAAAAGCTGATAAAAAATTATACCTGCATAAAATAATTTGTTTAATTTTTTTATAACCAACAATTTAAACTATGAATTTTCTAAAATATTGATCAACAGAACTGTTTTTCTGGATACAAAAGCAAACTTTTTCATGCTGTATATATTTTTTTGTTTAAATTATTTATCGATAGATCCATCGATATTTCATACTCTCTTCTCAAAGTCAAAATTCATGTTGACCTGTGTTATCTTTCCTATTGATATTTTCCTTTATTATATAGTTTAATCTTGCTATCTATTGGTACTTTGGTATCTATTGGTATTCCTATTTTTCTTTATAATTGATGGCGATCTAACTTAAATTAACTCAGTCAAAACACTCAAGCAACAAACTGACCTCCTCTATATCGCGATTTTCATCCAATAGCTTGATCAGCGAAGGTCGCGCAACAAAATAGACATAGCAAATTCCTAGGCGCGACTCAATGGTGACGATTGCATTTGTTTATCTTTCGGCCTTGTAGCAGCAGCAGTCCCTCATGCGGGATACTGCGCGCAGTTGCGGGCTAACGGACAGCAGCGGTGCGGGCCCCGGTTGCAATAATTCAAACAGCCGTAGCTGTGTTCGGAAAGCACGCACATCCTAACGTCACGTTGCAAGTGCGAGCAGACCTGCGTAGCCGGTACTGCAACAATCACAAATTATCATCAGAAAAATTCAGTTGGATGGTTCCCAGTTAGTATTTAAGTATGCTAAGTAAATATGGAATGGTGATTTGTTTGGAATGAAAGAAGATATGTAATTTACCGCGTTATTCTTTGTATACTTAGTCTGGCCATAAATACTGTTACAATAAAAAATAAACAAAATATTGAATTTGGAATCTATCATTTTTATATGATTGTTCATTGAGTTTTCCTCATTTTGGCACGATCACAATTTTTGTACTTCCTGTTATGACACAGTAAAACCGTTCTTTTAGTTTTTAAACTATTAACTAGTTGTTAGGTATGGTAGACGTGGGTACTACAACACTGCACACAAATGTTCCATGTTTGTGGAATGTGGGTCTCCAGCATCGCCTCTTGCTCCTCCTCCACCTCGTCGTCCTACGTGTCGTTGCCTGAGAGATGAGGACATTTCATTCCTCATCAATCACGGTATGTATCTGCTGATTTTTAACCAACTTAAAAAAAGTTCTTGAATTATTTTTCACATTATTATTTTTATATAGTTAGCAGTTAAAGCAGTTGTACTTTTTATTTAAAAGTTTTTTTTTTGTTTGGGGCAATTGGGCCGTGGGCAAATCTGGTCCACTAGATTTCAAAACCAATCATTTGTCACAGGCAGCGACGACAACTCTGACGACGGTGAGGATGCAGAGGTTCCAGTGGCTTAAGTCATACCAAGGGTGTATCAGAGAACCATGGATACACCCTTTGACGAAGTAGCCACGGAGACTGATGCTGGAGATCCAGTGCCCACCGTGCCGATGTTGACCACCACGGAGCAGCCATGGGCTGCAAATATTTTTGATTGGAGAGAATTTCCGAACCCTCCGATTCAACCTGAATCGAGGCGGGAAGTTTTCTCCCACATTAATGTTGGTCCAACAATTCCATGAGTCGACCCATGACATTTTCATTGAAATATGGGATATGCAAATTATGGAGCACATTGCCTCGGAGACGAATAAATATGTTCAGTAGGTGGTATCCCAGTTGCTCTCAAGCTACAATCTCCACCCCAACAGTCGCATCAGCCGTTGGTATGATACCACGGCTGATGCACTGTACATATTTTTTGGCATTATACTGGCGATGGGGATTGTGGTTAAATCAAGAGTTGAAGAGTACTGGGGTTCCACCACTGACATATTTTCCACTCCAGGATTTAGCGTGAGCTAAATGGTCATCGATCGATTTTTATTATTATGTAAATGCCTACACTTCAATGATAACGGTGTCATGTGTGCGCTAGAACTGGACGTCTCTGAGACACGGCTATATACAATATAGTCAATATTGTCACACCTGAACAATAAATTTCAATCACTGTATGTATTATCTCAAAACGTCTCCCTAGATCTATTAATGTGGAAGGGCTGCTTCGATATCTGCCAGCTTATCCCAAATAAAGCTGCAAATCGGGGCATACAACCTTATGAACTTTATGAATCTCAAACCGGCTACCTATGGCGGTTTGCGGTTCACGTTCATAAGAAATCTATCCCGCAGCACATTAATGATCCTCTAGAGGCCTCGACACCTGCAATAGTTTTGAAGTTGATCCGAGGTCTGGAATACAAGGGGTACACTTTATGGATGGACAACTATTACCAGTCGCCCATTCTTGCGCGACGTCTTAAATCTTTAGGCGTCGACTGTGTAGGGACCCTGCGGACAGACCATAAGTTTGTTCCGCAGGCCCTGCATAGTCTAACAAAACAGAGCATGCGCCAGGGGCAGATCACCGGTCTCACCTCCGGAGACGTCGACGTCATGGTATGGAGAGATGTTAACATGGTCGCTACCATCTCTACATGCCATGGCGACGGCCAACAAACCGTCCGAGGATCCATCAAACCCATCTTGATATTGGATTACAAAATCATGGTGGGTGGGGTGGATAAAAAAAGATCAGTTCTTGGCCATGTATCCTGTTGAAAGGAAGCGGACGAAGGTGTGGTATAAGAAACTTTTCCGTAGGTTACTAAACATATCTGTATTAAATTCCTATATCATTCAGTGTCATTGTTCTTCTTCATCCCATACTCTTTTAAATCATCGTTTCCGCATTTCTCTCATTAAATCTCTTCTATACAGGCATTACTCTTCCTCTATCTCTATTCCTTCCGTCGCCTCTATCTCCATTCCTTCCGTCGCATCAGCACAGTTGCGTACGACAGCAACCGTCGCGCACCGCTTGGCCCAATTTTCTATAAGAGGCCGTCAACGGTTAAGGCGGGTGTGCACAGTTTGCAAGTTAAAAGTGCAAACTTTCTGTGCTGGGGCCTAATTCACGTAACTTTAAGACGCATCGATTAAGTTGCAGTGACGCTACAATCAAGTTGAAGTTTAGCGTCTACACCGTGTTTTCGTAATTTTTGAACTGCGCGTTAACTGCTCGCAAACTGCGCGTGAACTTCACTTCTCCTGCACGCATGCGCTCTGCCAAACTTTTCTTCGGCTATTTAGTACTCTGTGTTAGTATTTCTTATAAAAAAAGTAATAATTTGTGCTTCAGTTCACAAAAAACGTCATATTATCTCAATATGGCAGAATGAAGGTCTTCACTTTGCCTCGTAAATCGTAATGCAATTAGTAAAAAAATTCAGAAAATCTTGACGCGCATCAACAGAATACCCTTTCTTAGATGTGAGCGTGTTTGACAGCGCTTGCGTGACGTGAGCGTGTTTGTCAGCGCTCGCGAAGGCAACAGAATACGGAAAGTGTTATTACGACTACGAACAGAATACGGAACGTCACTGCAATTGCACTGCAATCGAATGTTGATAACATTTAGTTAAATCCTCTTTTACTTTCAATTATTTATTAGTCAAAATTGGACTTTTAAATTCAATTTTAGTTATTAAAAATAAAAAACAATGTAATTTTTTTTTATTTCAACAAGTGTATCTTTTTTATAAAAAAATGTTACGTAAGCAACATTCTTTTTTTTTAAATCCATATTTTGCTAGTGATCTCAAACTTTATTTGATGTGTGTATGTTGACGAAATAATGCACCGCTTTTACTAAACTAAGAAAGTAGACGGAACAGTACTGACTCAAAAAAGAACACATAAAAAACATTTGGACAGTTTTAAATAAACTGTCAAAGGAGATCCCCAATTTTCGGCCTCGAACCATATGTAATCTGTGCTAGAACATCGGACTAGACAAGAGTAAACTATATACCAAAAAATTCGTCTTATTTATAAGATAAACATATTTAAATCTTAGCTTCAGCTGCTCTTGCCAAATGAACAAAATAATGCAAAAAAGTTTTCACAGTATTTACCTCATTACATACGATTTTATAATCGATTGAATCGATTGATAATGATCGATTGATGGAACATAATAATATATTTTATGTATTATTTAGTGATTATAATTATAATATTAATTTATTTTTTACATATTTTCGTATTCCATATAAATCAAAACTATGTAATATATTATAATTACCATTCAATCGTTACGCTAATTTTATTAAATTACATTTAGAATATTTTGACATCGATTAATCGATTGACAACAATGATGATGTAATCCCTAATAATGTCATTTTGGTAACCATAGTATTTATAAATAACACCACTGTATTGTCATATTTGTCATCGATCTTTCATCTTTCTACGCGTGTTCTTGTATATTTTTACTATCAAATATTTTCAGCGTATTTGGAGTCCTATTTACTATTGAAACTCATCGACACGTACACAGTGATTTTAATTTTCTATTGTATTCGCTTTCGTACTTGTGTTTTGGTGAATGTGTTTCGCAGTTTCGCTACAATTTCTTGCAAACCAATACTATATGAATATGTACTCCTTAATCGCCTGTTTTGTGACTGACAAAGGTTCAGAATAAGTCCTGAACACTGGATAACGTACCCTATACATCTTTAGAAGATCAGGAAGTTGCTGTGGCCATACTTACAATGAGTATATTATGGTATCTTGATTGGGCAAGGTACTAACGAAATATAACGCCTCCTGCACAACTACACGAAATATTAATATATTATAATGATAACTAATAAAATCTCTTGAAATATGCAATAGCTTTTATTATACAACCTTTTTATGACATTTGTTTTGGGTGAAAACCATTGAAGTAGTAGATATTATAATAGACACCCGCCAACGTAAGTGTAACATACATATTAAATAGCACTGTGACACGAGTATGACATAATCATAACCTATAATTAAGGTGATTCATTCTAGGATTTCCTTAGTTGGCCATTGCTGGCAGCCGTGAATATTGGAGAAATTGAACTTTTTGCAATAATCTAATTAAAAGCCAATTTCCAGTCTTGTCTACTTAGGCCTGAGTTTCTATGGAAACTGGGGTTCTCCTTTAATTTTTTATTGAATAAATTGCAAGAAGAAGCAGATTTTAAGGGAATACAAACGAGCAACAAAAGAACAATATATCAAATATTACCTGAAATAAATAAAATAATTTTCGAAGTGAACACTTCTTTAGGGACGTTGGACATTTTTGAGATGGGATAAAAGCAATCAGCTCGCGACACCGTAATCATTTTAATCAACAACTACCTGTGGCGCCATCTCTGAGAGAAGTACAGAACTATAGTTACTTAATTTACAGCTCGTATTAATATCAAGATTGTAGTTTACATATACTTTAAGAGGCGTTGGCAGCTATTCGCTACAACGTAATGCATAAAAAACATTTCATTTAAAAGTATTTCCTGCACAATAAAATATTTCCTGACGATTCAAAAAATACACACGTAATTATTCAAGTTTTCACTTCTGTCGGCACTCCCGAAGTGCCTTTTTCCATTTTTATGGAAATAGCTGGCGAAAGTGGCAAACGAGCTGACAATCCACCTGATGGTAAGTGGCTATCGTCGTCCAAGAACATCAGCAACACCAAAGGCATTATTGTTGCGTTGTCGGCCAAGAAAGAAAGAAGAAAAGGAAAGAAAGAACTGGCTCTCAAGCCCCAGCCGGCGTTTGACAGTTGACTGGAGCAAAAGGGTGGTAGCTATCCAGGCGTTCCCCAAGGAAATATAATATTAACTAGCTGTCCGGAAAACTTTGTACCGTCTAACAAATCAATTTCATGTTACTTTTATCTAAACCCGTTGTGTTTTATTAGATAACTATGGAAATCCATACTACTCATCGTAGTGGTCGACAGTTAATGATGAGGCTCTTGCCAGCGTTCAAGATCCTTCTAAAAGTGTACGCCAAATTTCTCGGAGAACGAGTATCGCTAAAACGTCTGCACACAAAATTTTAAATCGAAATACACTGGAGAGCAAAAATAACGGGTCATTTAGAAAAACCGCGATATCTCCCAAAGTAATTTACATAGATTCCTCGTATAAATAATATGTTATAGGCAGATTTGTGATGCTTATTATACATATCAAAAGAGGTTACATTTAAACAAGTTACAGCTTCAAAAAAGAAATTCCGATTTTTGAAAAATATCAAAATTCAAATTTTTGGAATAGAAAATTTTTTTGCTTTTGTTTCAAACCGAGCTGTCATCATAAACAGTTTTTTGGCTGGTCACAGTATTTTGTGCATCAACCATGCACCAACACGTCGTTATCTACTGAAAAATGTACACGAATTATCACCATGGTACAAGAACAATAGGTGTATCTTTATCCACGGTCCAAAGAGTACTCCAGCGATTTCAAAAGACCGGCATGAACATCAGGAGACCAGGGAAAGGCAGGCCAAGGTGTACAACTACACGAGAAGACCGATTCATCGTGAACACTGAGCTAAGAAATCGACATCTCACGGCTGTTCAGTTCCAAAATAGCCTTCAAGAAATTCACCACAACAATGTAAGCTCTGACACGAACCGGCAGCGACTTCGGGAAGCTGATATAAAGCCTTATAGGCCAGCAAATGGCCATAAATTGCTCAGAGAACATCAAGTTGCCAGGTTGCGGTTTGCTCAAGAACACGTCCGATGGACAGATGAAGATTGGTCCAGTGTTATGTTTTCCGATGAGTCAAGATTTTGTTTATTCGCACACGATGGGAGACGAAGAGTATATAGGCGACCAAATGAATGTTATCTTCTAGCGTGTTTTGAGGAAAAGGTGCCATTCGGTGGAGGATCAAAGTCAAAGTCAAAGTCAAAATATTTTATTCATATAGGTATCACTGATACACTTATGCACGTCATTTTTTGGCTTTTCGGAAGGTGCTTTGTCGTGGAGGAGAATAAAAGCCCAAAGAAACTCCTCAGCACATCTTTTAAAAAAATATTACAAAAAAAGATAATAATACAAAAGTATTTACTATTCTGAGCGGAACTGGTTGCAGAGCTGGTCATTTCCATGCGTCTTTGTCATTTAAATACTCGTTTACACTATAATATCCCTTGCCTAACAATTGTGTCTTTACGCGTTTTTTGAAAGTTTCTATTGGCAAGTCACGTATTAATTTTGGGATTTTATTATAGAAATGTATACCAAGCCCTATGAAAGATCGCTGCACTTTACTTAGGCGGAACGAAGGCGTAACTAATTGATGCATTCTTTTCGTATGGCGATTATTAATATCAAAATTTTGTTTATACGCGTTTATATTCTTCCGTATAAAAACTACATTGTTGAAGATATACTGGGAAGCTACTGTAAGTATACCTATTTCCTTGAACTTTTCACGCAAAGATTCCCGAGACCTAAGTTTATAAATAGCCCTAACAGCCCGTTTCTGGAGTATGAAAATTTGTTTTATATTGGCTGCTTTGCCCCAAAGCAAGATGGCATAAGACATAACACTGTGGAAATAAGCAAAATAGACTATCCTAGCAGTTTCGACTTCTGTATACTGCCTTATTTTCCTAACAGCAAAAGCAGCCCTACCGAGTTTTGTCGCGAGATTTGTTATATGTGGGCCCCATTGAAGTTTACTATCTAAGGTCACCCCTAAAAAGACCGTCGATTCCTCCATATGCAATGTTTCGTTATTTAGTTTAAGAGATTTGCTGACTTTTTTAACATTAGGTAGCACAAACTCTATACATTTCGTTTTTTTTAAACGCTTTTATTTAGCTTCACTTCGGAGCATCAAAGCATCAAATCGATCAAAATGCTACTCTATTTACACGGCAATAAGGTTTATATTTAGCTTCACTTCGGAGGATCAAATCTTGTAACGTTAATTTGAATGACTTCCCTTTAATGAAAATTGATGAAATTTGGCAGACATGTGTATTTCCGATGACAATACACGAAAATCAAAAAAAAATTGAAATAAAAGCGTTTAAAAAAAAAATTTTTTTTTGGATTCAACTTATTTGCATTTAATACTAAATTATTGATAGTGAACCAACGCGACACATACGAAAGAGCACTATTTACGTCGTCGAAATTTACTTTATTCCTTTCACACTTAAATATTAGTGATGTATCATCAGCAAATAGTACAATATCCGCTTGGTTCTTTACATAATGTGGTAAATCGTTAATGTATACCAGAAAAAGAAACGGACCCAAGATCGAGCCCTGCGGTACACCAATCACAGCCGGTGACCCCGATGACTTAATATCGTTTATGCTAACTCTTTGTATTCTATTACTCAAATAAGACGCGATCAAGCTAAGGGCCTTGTTTTTTATACCATAGTGGCCAAGTTTAAACAGCAATGTTTCGTGCTCAACACAATCAAATGCCTTAGATAAGTCACAAAATACTCCTATGGCATTATGTGACGCCTCCCATGCTTCAAATATATGCTTTAATAGCCTAGCCCCGGCATCGGTTGTACTACGGCCTTTAGTGAAACCGTATTGCTCAGGATGTAATAATTTATTATTGTTGAAATGGGTTAGCATTTGATTCAGTATTATTTTTTCGAAAATCTTACTAAGGGATGGTAATACAGAAACTGGTCTATAGTTATTAAGATCAGTTTTTTCACCTGTTTTAAAAAGTGGAATGATTTTGCTGCATTTCATAAGATCTGGAAAGATACCTTGATCTATACATTTATTAAAAACTACGACCAAATATGGAGCTATAATACCTATAATATGCTGTATTATTTTTACCGAGATGCCCCACAAATCACCCGTATTCTTTACCTTCAGAGACTGAAAGGCCTTAATTAAGTCTCTAGCGGTTATATGTTGAAATTCAAATAAAATATTACATTCATTAATATGATTTTTTAATATAGAAAGTGCTTCCGTCGGTGAAGAAGCTAGTGAACTGGTTAATGTTATAGGAATATTACGGAAGTGATTTTCAAACTCGCTTGCCACGTCTTTATCAGCACTGATTATATTATTATTAATCGTTTTTTTTTCTCTCGGCGGTAGATGTGAAAAAGGCTAGATTGTGCTCCAGTGTTAATTTTTTTAGATAAAATTACTTATCTTTAAAATTTCAAGTTTATTTCAATATAAAAATAAAGTTAACTTACAGTTTTGCTTTTCCAAACATAAATTTCACAATTCTATGCCTTAAATAAAATATTTGGTGTGCTGTCCCACTGGTTAACCTATACAAAGCTACACATCACTGACTTTCTGCACTTGATACTTAAAATGGCTAATTACGACACTGTGGTAGAAACACAACAAGCCATGGAAGCCATGTTAATGAAGAAAATGTTGGAGTTTGAGAACCAACTGAGGACAACGGTGCCTCAGAGCACTATCACCCTGGCCCGGCTGCATGAAGACTTTGTGGAGTTCAAGGCACAAGTAACTTCAATCATCACTATGCTTCGACAACTGATTGCTGAATGTATTAAAGCAGTAGATGTAGCTGAAACCAGGCATCGCAGGAAATATCTGCTCTTCACTGGGATTCCGGAGAACATTGACATTAATTTGAGTGACCACATGGTTAAGCTGTTCACTGAGAAACTGGGATTATCTGAAGTAAGTCATAATCAGATCAAGGTATGCCATCGTCTGGGTCGGCCTAATGAGGGCAAATGCAGACCTGTATTAGTTCGCTTCACTGACTACTCATCCAGAATGTTGGTTTGGAAAAAGAAAGTGAACCTCAAGGGCACCTCCACCACTGTGTCAGAGTTTCTCACTCGCCAACGTCAGAACTTATTTAGTCAAGCTCGCAAGTTAGTTGGCATTCGTAACTGTTGGACTGTAGAAGGAAATATTTTCATAAAGCTCCAGGACGGATCTCGACATCGCATTGGCTCGGAGGAGGAGTTAGCTGCAGCCGTAGACACCCCTGATAAAACTTCCACTCAAGGAGATCTAGTCGCAGGCTCGGCGTCGACTTTGCATCCAGCAACCCTCATCGACAATAATGTCAAGTCTAAGAGAACGGCCAGGTTAAAAAAATAGTTTGCATAATTGTTTTGTAAACATGATAGTATAGGTTTCATTTTATTACTTTTACAGTCAATTATTGTCAAGTTCAGTTCTCCATTGGTTGCAGTTTAATGTTACACAACATTGTTATTGATATTCTCACATTAGGTTAGGTACCTTCTTACTTGCTTATTTTTCATTGCTTTATATTTAATTTTACCCTCCTTTATCATAGAAATAACTCATTTTAAAGTGATGTTTAACCTAACTTCATCAGCTGTGTTTTGACTTGTGACAGTTGTGACAGAACTGACATATGTCTAGAAAATTTGAATTTCCGGCAAGATGTCAGTGTGACGTTGTCTGTGAACAGGTTGTGCCACAGGCTTGGACTCTTGGTTTTTAGCCATAGATATTTACAACTCCAATTTTACTAATAACGTTACTTTATGTTTTAGTTTTAGAATAATTAATAGATTACAATTATTACACGTCTGTTAAAGAGTAAAATAATATGTATGTGTGCTTTGTTTAGCAATGCTTAATTTTTTGTATTTTTTTTGTTGTTTTTGTAACATTTTTTGCCATGGTTTGACCGGTGGGACAGACGGCGATTATAAAATTGCATAGTTTTTTTTATTTTAATTTTGTTCAGTTAATTAATATATTATAATATACAATTAAATTATAAACATATCTATTTATTTATTTATTATATTATTTTACATAATTATTATAATGTCCGATGATGATTCATTTCACTCAGCCCTCGATTTTAGCATCTCTCCATCATCTAGTGAAGTTTCCTTTAGTGAACCTGAAACCTTGCGTAATTTGCTAAATGACAGCCTAAGAAACTCAGCTAATACGCTTAACGTATGCCATTTGAATGCTCAAAGCTTACCTGCCCACTACTCTGATCTATTGGATACTTTTACGTCATCCCCAGTACAAGCAATTCTTATTTCAGAGAGCTGGTTGAAACCTGTACTGCTTTCATTTCAGTATAGCTTACCTGGTTACGTTCTTGTCAGAAATGACCGTGTTGGGAAGGGAGGTGGAGGCGTGGCTATCTACTTACGTCATGATCTTCCTTTCACTATTGTTGCCTCCTCTCCGTCTCAATACTCGGCTTCTGCAGAATATTTGTTTTTAGAGGTTCAGGTTAATCATTCCAAAGTCGTTCTTGGTGTTGTTTATTGTCCCCCTTCTGTCAATTACTTCTCTAGTTTGGAGACGGTCTTGGATTCGCTCTGTTCAGAATACACACATATCATAATCATGGGTGACTTCAACACTGACCTTCTTAAATCCTCACCTCAATGTACCAAACTCCATAATATCCTATCCTCAGTTAATCTCTCTGTGCTTCCCTCAGGCCCCACACACCTCAACCCTGACTCCCCGAATTCCTGGCTTGACCTTATCATTACCTCTCTACCTAATTTAGTTCTCACTCACGGTCAGTTGTCTGCTCCAGGATTTTCGCGCCATGATTTGATCTATCTTGGATATAAATTAAAACCACCTAAGGCTAAACCGGAAATTATTTGGATGCGTAGCTTTGCTAGTATTGATGCAGAGGCCTTGAAACACGATGCCTCTTCTATAGATTTTTCTCCGGTGTACGCTGCGACTTCAGTTGACGACAAGGTTACACTTTTCAATAATATCACGTTGAAACTGTTTGACGCGCATGCACCAGTAAAACGCATTAAAATCAAGCGACCGCCTGCACCCTGGATTACAAGGGGCATACGCATGGCAATGTCACGACGTGACAGGGCTTTCAGAAGGTTCAAGCGCGACCGGTGTGATGAGACTTGGTGTGCCTACAAGATCTGCCGTAACCGATGTAATCAAATGGTAAGAGCAGCTAAGCGCAACTACTTCTGTGAAAACTTAATTAACTCTTCCCCGGCCGATACTTGGAAGTTCCTCAACTCTTTGGGTGTTGGTAGACGTCCAAATGTGACAGATACCTTGCCTTTTTCACTAAATGATCTCAACTTACACTTCGCTTCTGGTTCACCTCTTAATCATTCAATTAAGCTTCAGACAATTTCGAGGATAGGTTCCTGGGCCTTACCTCAAAACATACCTTTTACCTTTACTAACGTCTCGGTAGGTGATATTCACAAGATATTTTCAGCTATTAAATCTAAAGCAGTGGGATGTGATGATGTGAGTCGTACTATGATTTCTCTTGTCCTCGATGACTTTCTCCCCGTTATCACTCACATCATCAATTCCTCGTTGTTGACTGGGGCATTTCCTAGTCCCTGGCGCAATGCATATATAATACCTCTTCCTAAAACAGCTAACCCCAGTCAACTTAATAACTATAGGCCGATATCTATACTGCCTTTCTTGTCAAAAGTGCTCGAAAGTGTTGTGTATAAACAGATGTCGGACTATGTGCTGAAACATAATTATTTGTCACAATTTCAATCAGGTTTTCGCCGAGGCCATAGCACTACTTCTGCCCTACTTAAGGTGACTGAAGACATTCGCGAGGGAATGGAGAATAGGTTGGTCACCATACTTGTACTTATTGATTTCTCAAATGCTTTTAATATGGTCGACCATAACATTCTCCTTGCAATTCTTCAACACCTTAATTTCTCTCCTAATACTTTAAATTGGTTTTCTTCTTACCTTAGTGGCCGTCAGCAAGCTGTGCGTGTAGGTCGGAATACATCTGACTGGTGTACAGTATTGTCTGGCGTACCACAGGGTGGAATCTTGTCTCCTATATTGTTCTCTTTGTTTATAAATTCTCTTTCTTCCTGCCTTAACTGCTCTTACCACTTTTACGCTGACGATCTTCAGATTTATACACAAGCTGATACATGTTCGCTTAATAACGCCATTAGCCAAATCAATGAAAATCTACACCGTATAGCTACTTGGTCTTGTGATTTTGGCATCAAGGTCAATCCAGCCAAATGCCAATGCATAATTGTAGGCAGTGACCGTCAATTAGCCAAATTGGATTTAAGTCTTGTTACGCCGGTCACGTTTGAGAATTCAGTTATACCCTTTTCAGCTTCGGTCAAAAATCTGGGCTTGTTTCTTGACCGCAATTTCAGTTGGGCAACGCATATCCGTGAAATTTGTAAATCAGTCACTATGAAGCTCTGTTTCCTTAATAGGCTCAGAAATTTCCTTCCGACCAAGACGAAGATAAATCTGGTGCACACTCTTATCTTCCCCATAATTGATTATGGTGATGTGTGTACTACTGATCTCAATGAAGATCTTCTTAATAAACTCGACCGCCTCATCAACAATTGCATCCGCTTTATATTTTGTCTTCGTAAGTTTGACCATGTGTCCTCTTTTCGACGTCAGCTTCACTGGCTTCCTATTCGCAAACGAAGACAAAGCAGGATTCTTCTAACTCTTTTCACCATTTTACATGATGCATTCTCGCCCTCCTATCTTAGCCGTAAGTTTCTTTTTCTGAAGGATACACACGAAAGGGACTTACGCTCTTCTGAGACTTTGACTCTTTCTATTCCTTCTCATCACTCCGGTTTCCGTTCCCAATCTTTTACTGTACAAGCTGTTCGACTTTGGAATGAAATTCCTCACGACATCAGAAAACAACTAACTAAGTATAGTTTTAAGAAAAGGCTACTGGCACACTTTGTAGGTTTAAATAATAGGTAAGCCTGGGTATAGTGAATTTTGTCATCTAGGTATGTATATATTGGTTATACTATCTTATAATATAATATATGTATTTTTTTTTGTAATATTTTTGTATATATATATATATATATATATATCATATGTATGAATATATTTATAGTTATTAGTATATATATTTTATGTAATGTATGTTGATATTATATATTATGTACATTATGTATTGCACTTGTTAATTTCTTTAATTTTTTTTTTCCTTTATCAAATATACCGCCATCGTTGTTTTGCTACTGTCCGAAGGTTGACTGGCAGAGAATGCTTTGAGCATTAAGTCCGCCTTTGTTTCTGTACTTTTTGTATGGTGCATAAAGAAATAAATAAATAAATAAATAAATAATTCGTAATTGAAATCACAGGACTTTGCGTTACCGTTCTCACTGTTAATTATATTCCAAGTGGTTTTTATCTTGTTATCCGAATTAATAATTTTGTTCTTTATGTACATTGATTTTACAAACTGAATACAAACAATTTTAAAGATTTTAGAATAATTTCTCACGTGCTCCTGGAAAGTTGGAGAAAAATTGTATTGTTTCTCGGCGTAAAGGTCATACATCCTGTTCCTACTTTTATAAATACCTACAGTAGCCCAATCACTAAATTTACTATTTTTAGCTAGATCTACATACTTAAACTTGAATATTTGATTAAATTCGTTATTTATGTTATTAGACAATGTGTTATATAGTTTAATTGGATCTCTTTGTTGTAATGTTAACTGAGTTTGCATTTTCGAGTGGATTTTTTCTTTAAAATGGGATCAATAATGGTTTGGGCTGGGATATCTTCAGAGGATCGTACGGAGTTAGTAATTATAGAAAACGGTTCTCTGAAAGCTCCCAGATATGTAGAGGACATTTTAAATGAGCATGCTGGTTTTTTCTTGGTGAATATGGGCGCAAAATCCATTTTTATAGACGATAATGCGCGACCACATACAGAACAGATGGTCAATGCGTATATTCAAGACGTCGGTATCACCCGCATGGAGTGGCCAGCTCGCAGCCCAGACTTAAATCCCATAGAGCATTTATAGGACGAGCTCGGGAGATGCGTTATAGAACGCTCTCCAGCTGCAGCTAACTTACGTGACTTAGAAGAAGTGCGCTAGTAGAAGAATGGTCAAACATAGACCAAAACCGTATTAAAAATTTAAGCGATGCGGACTCGTGGAGGAAATACAAGATATTAAAGGAGAACCCAAGCTTTCATAGAAACTCAGGCCCAGGTAGACAAGACTGGAAATTGGCTGTCAATTAGATCATTGCAAAAGGTTTAATTTCTCCAATTTTCACGGCTGCCAGCAATGGCCAACTAAGGAAATCCTAGAATGAATCAACTTAATTATAGAAAGAAAGAAAGAAACACTTTATTTTACACTAAAACACTTTATAGATTATGATTATGTCATACTCTTGTCACAGTGCTATTTAATATGTATGTTACACTTACTATAAACCAAACACCTACGAGTAAAAATGAAAGTTTCTCAAAAATACTAACACTAACGCCCCAACTCAGAGTCACTTAATGGTCATTAAAATCGCTCCTTAGTACAGAATCACAATTAGTCACTCCCAGAGTCAGTTAATGGATCTTTACAGGCCCTTAATGGCAATTAAAGTTAATTATACAAATACCATTACTTAAACTCTACTTAAGATTGATTTTGTCGTTCAGTTGACATTAGGTTTACAATTTGAGTGATTTCACAAGCAAAATGTCTGTTTTCATGGATTTTGCCGATTTTATTGAATTTGTTGATTACGCTAGAATGCATAGACATGTGGGGCCAAGGTGATATTTGCAAGATTTCTCTGATCTGTTTAGAACATACTCGGTCCAAAAATTTTATGCACGATACAGCAGAATGTGTAAAAACGGTTATATTTCCCATACTGTTGCCAGGCCTAACGAAACCAACAAAGAGAGGTTTACCATTTGCAACTCTTTTTCGCGGTATTTTACACTCCATATCCTTTAAAAAACGATACAGTTGTTTTGATTACAATTCACAACCTTGGTGCCCCTTATTTATTAACATAAGTTATTATCATATTCGCTAATTTGAAAGTGTAGGTACTTTACATGTACATGATAATATTATATAATAAATAGGTTGGCGATATTAAACAAAATGAAATTTTTCAATTCAATTCAGATTGAAATCAAACCAACAATATAATATATCAACATTGAATTGACTGACAATTGACTGTGAATTGACATTTACTGTACAGTGCACTGCCACAGATACTACAGTACTACTAGGTATAGTATTGCTGTTACATAAAATTGCGAGTTTTTTTATTTTATTTTAAAGAAAAAAGCTACTTTGCAATGTTCTTAAGTAGGAAAACACAGTAAACGAATTTCTTGTTACTATATTAGTATAAATCATCGTTCTAAAAGCACTAAAATAAGTATTATTTTTTATGTGTTCTCAACGTATTTTACATGTGGCTACACCAATACTCTATCGATATGATAATCGATAAGGTTATTAGACGTTGTTCCGCACTAGGGTTACTTAAAGTTAATAAAATGACTCTGAGAGGAATCGATACTTAACATATTTAATGTCAATTAGTTATGGACTCCTTACAGCTAAATAAAGGAACCTTTCTGAGTTGGGGCGTTAAACTACGAGTTTAATGGTTAAAACTAAGTTGGCGGGTGTCTAATATACTATCTACTACTTCAATGGTTTTCACCCAAAACGAATGTCATAAAAAGGTTATATAATACAAGCTATTGCATATTTCAAGAGATTTTATTAGTTATCATTATAAAATATTAATATTTCGTCTAGTTGTACAGGAGGCGCTATATTTCGTTGGTACCTTGCCCAATCAAGATACCATAATATACTCATTGTAAGTATGGCCACAGCAACCTCCTGATCTTCTAAAGATGTATAGGGTACGTTATCCAGTGTTCAGGACTTATTCTGAACCTTTGTCAGTCACAAAACAGGCGATTAAGGAGTCCATATTCATTTAGTATTGGTTTGCAAGAAATTGTAGCGAAACTGCGAAACACATTCACCAAAACACAAGTACGAAAGCGAATACAATAGAAAATTAAAATCACTGTGTGCGTGTCGATGAGTTTCAATAGTAAATAGGACTCCAAATACGCTGAAAATATTTGATAGTAAAAATATACAAGAACACGCGTAGAAAGATGAAAGATCGATGACAAATATGTCAATACAGTGGTTTTATTTATAAATACTATGGTTACCAAAATGACATTATCAAGGATTACATCATCTTTGTTGTCAATCGATGTCAAAATATTCGAAATGTAATTTAATAAAATTAGCGTAACGATTGAATGGTAATTATGATATATTACATAGTTTTGATTTATATGGAATACGAAAATATGTAAAAAATAAATTAATATTATAATTATAATACACATGTAATACATAAAATATATTATTATATTCCATCAATCGATCATTATCAATCGACTCAATCGATTATAAAATCGTATGTAATGAGGTAAATACTGTGAAAACTTTTTTGCATTATTTTGTTCATTTGGCAACAGCAGCTGAAGCTAAGATTTAAATATGTTTATCTTATAAATAAGACGATTTTTTTGGTATATAGTTTACTCTTGTCTAGTCCGATGTTTCTCCTTTTCAGAAAAGCTTTCATTTTGCAGATTAGCTGTGTTGTATATTTTTGTTGCCAAAAGTTAGAAGTGTTTTTTTCTTGTATTTTTATTCTTAAATAAAATTATACAGTTTACAAACGTGTTATGTATTTTCTTTTATGTATAAGTCAGTGATCTATAACATACTACAGTTTGTGTTGTGTAGTTAAGAAACTATCACACTTTTTATAAGCGACTCGGAATTTTTGCGGCCCAGTGTAGTTTGTACCCATACCGATTACAAATAGTGAGTTGATCCTAAATAGTCCATTGAAATGTTACATTTTATAGGCCTTACCTTGCGTTTTTTAGAGGACGCAATTTTATTTTTTTGATGTGTAGGGGGGGTCAGTGTAAAGCTAAAACCAAGTTTGTGGGGTCGCCACCCTTGTCCCACGGCCGCCATCTTGAAAATAGGGGTTGGAATGTTTTTTACGGTATATCTCTTAAACTATTTATTTGAGAAAAAAAAATTGTTAACATTTTTTGTTGCAAATTAAATTCTCTACAACTTTGGTCCAGTAACTTTTTATCGTAGAACTATAAATAAAAAAGTTATAAGCGAAAATCTTCAGAAATTCGAGAAAATTCATATTAAACTTTTTATTAAACCATTATTTATTTTTGATCTCAGAAATGTGAAAATTAATATGTAAGCTTACAGTTAGAAACAAAAATGAATTGTTATAGTTGTAACAAGGGGAGGAGAGGGGAGCAGGAGCGGGAGAGGGAGAGGGAGCAGGAGTGGGAGAGGGAGCAGGAGCGGGAGAGGGAGAAGGAGCGGGAGAGAGAGAGGGAGGAGATATGCACACAAAAACTATAGAGGCTAAGAACGGCATCGGTATCGATTTTATTGATCTCTGATTTGTTACATTCTAAGGCGATACAAAGTACGCCGGGTCAGCTAGTTATTAATAATATTGCAAAATTTGTAATTAAAAAAGTTATAATAACAAAATAAAAAAAAATAACTGATGACATATTATTAGTACACACGTATAATATAGGTATAGTTAAGAGTACAAAAAAATAGTACTCACTCCGGAGCGCTGTAAAACCTTAGCTATTGACTTAATGAAAAAATGATGCAAATAAAAGTTGTTCCTCAAAAAACGATCTACAAAAGTGGTCAGATATCATTTTTTCATAAAATGATAAAAAAAAGTTACATCGAAAAATATAATATAAATTTTTTTCTCGAATTTCTGAAGATTTTCGCTTATAACTTTTTTATTTATAGTTCTACGATAAAAAGTTACTGGACCAAAGTTGTAGAGAATTTAATTTGCAACAAAAAATGTTAACAATTTTTTTTTCTCAAATAAATAGTTTAAGAGATATACCGTAAAAACCATTCCAACCCCTATTTTCAAGATGGCGGCCGTGGGACAAGGGTGGCGACCCCACAAACTTGGTTTTAGCTTTACACTGACCCCCCCTACACATCAAAAAAATAAAATTGCGTCCTCTAAAAAACGCAACCCCAAATGTAACTTTTCAATGGACTAAAATGTTTAATTCTGTTTTATGGAGTGCTGGAGCCTGTTTCAAAAGAGTGGGAATCATAAATCAACATAATGTACATTAATCCAAATATAACAAGAGAGCATCGATATCAACATCAATTTAATATTAATTTATTAATTAAAATTAATCGGGCCATTTGAGCTACCGAGCAAATGTTTCTTTCATACTTCGAAAAATTTTATCTAAAAGAAAAGTTCATAGATGTATGGTCAAACTTAGCAAACGTTACAGAACAAACAATGTTTGCGAAAACTGGAATTTTGGGATTAATAAGAAAATAATTATCCAAAGTAATTACTCAAAATACTTGCACCAAATATTAAATTAACTGAAAGACGGAAGAAAATTTATACATTAAGAGATAATCAGATAATGAATACACAGATGCAACTTATAACGAATGAGATAAGCGTTGGTCATTTTTTAGACAAATAACGTTAGTTTTAATAAACAATTGATCTTGTCATGTTATTTTTCAATTTAACGGATAAAATTTATCGGTATTTTTAAAATTCCATCCACGGGTATACACGAATTACCCGTACACCCTCCGATGGTTAAAGCCAGTGGGTACACGGGTAACAGTACAAATTTTCCTCGTCATTTACCAAAAAAGAAGCCGAACGCCGGTGGCAAAAATCGCTGAAGATGTTAATGGGATTGCGAGGGCTATGAAAAATGGAAAAGAATGTAAGAAAGTAAGTATTAAATGGAACTATCTTTTCTAAACTGAATTATTCTTACAATTTATTGTCTGTAGATAAGCCTGTAGGTACCTAATGAATTCTTTGCTGAACCACTTTGAATGGCTTCAACCCATTAATGGCCCACTACTGGGCACGGGTCTCTCCTCTTGAGGAGGCCTAGAGCATACTCCACCACGCTGCTCCAGTGCGGATCGATGGAGGGCTTAGTGGCTAACCCGAGTGTCGGAAGTTTTCAAACCGCCCGAGGGCCTCCGACATGGCTTAACGACTGTTATCTTATGATAACAACGGGGACCGACGGCTATACGTGCCCTCAGAAGCACGGAAACGCTCATGAATTTTTTGCCATTAGCGGTCACCCATCCAACTACTGACCGCGCCCGCTGTTTGCTTAACTTTGTCGATCACTTAAGATCGACGCAAGCCGGCAGGGCTATGAGCGCTTCGAATAACCGTTTTGAATAACTGTTAAATTAAAGTGTGTATGCAATTTCTCGAAAGGCGACTAACTTGATGGTACTATTTTCACATTTGGCAAGACATGAAATCAATAAATAAGAAAAAGCTAAGCTCCATAAATAGGGCAGCCTCTGTAAGAGGAAAAGGTCCGCCTCCTCCACCTTTAACTGAGGAGGAACATTAGCCCTTAGGACAAAAAGCAAGGACTCCATCAGTGGACATAATGATTCTCAAGAGTCGATGTTTGAGTTAATTGGTAATTTAAAAATTTTACATAAACTTTAGTAGCAATTTAATAGCAATACTTAATCTGATCGAAAAATCCGCATGGACATGTTTACGAAATGTAGTTCGTAATTTTCTTAGGAACCACAAAGCCGAAAATTATGAAGAGTTGATCAAACTTTTTAACAGCCTTCAAGACTATGGGATGATGCAATATGTCGCTCAAGATACACTTCTAATATTCGCATTTAAATTTTTTCAAAAATTGAAAAAAATATTTGTTTTCCTTTAATAAATACAGTTTTTAAGCGTATTTCACTAAATATTACTTAAATGCTGTTGCAAAAAAACTGAGGGTGACTGAATTTGTCTGATAATGTGGAATAGCTACAGATACGTTGTAGATACAAAATAATTCATTTAACAAGTTTTTAGTCAATTTCATTTAACTTTTATTAAAATCAATTTTGTGCATCAGTGATATTAAGCAACAACTTACTCAAAAGTCAAAACATTCTTTTGAACTGGAACCCACACTTCGAAGAGGTACCTGAAGACGTGACGTCACAATTGAGTGACCATTTTCGACCGATCACAGGCCGGATTGATGTTGACCTTCATAATTGTAGGGTGTCCACACCATGGATATAATACCCTAGCTGGATCACAGACTTCGAATAGGTACCTGAAGATGTAACGTCACAATTGAATGACAATTTTCAACACGATGTACTGAAAGAAATGTGAATATAAAAACTCAAGCAACTCTGAAAAGAATATTTTAAAGTGAATGGTTAATAGTGATTTTGTAAAAAAATATAAACAGACAACAAAGATGAGGTTCTTTAGGTTTAAAAATGAGTAATTATAAAAGAGGTAGTGAATATCAGAAGAGATTTCAGCTACAGAAACCAACTGCAACCTTTTATAAAAGAGATGACGTCAGCCGAATAACGGCGGCCAAGAAAGAGTATAGAACACAGAACAAATTTCAATTTGTTGGTATCTTTTTTAACATTCTTGGTGGTCTTACTATCATGTCATACTGATATGACCAACAAGAATAGTTTGTATCGGTGGTCATACTCCCCATTATAATTGTAAATATAGTATTTTCCTGCACCCTGAGAAATACATATAATGATACAGTCAATGTCACCTGTAACTAACATAAGCATAATTTATTTTACCAATGACCTCATTTTTGAGATTCACCTTTTTAATGGCACCAAATTAAGTTTTAAATTCTTATTTGTTGACATTATAGTATCACGTAATTGTCTTTTAATTTTGTTGAAAAAAATATGCAGGAAGCGCAAGAAATTAAATTTATAAATAGCAAAGGCGGTATTGTATTATTGCTTAATGGTAGGCAATTTTATAAGCAACGATGCTATAAAAATGGAGACTCTTTATGGAATTGTTGTAAAGTTAGAAGTGAAAAGTGTAGGTAGAGGAACCGTTACGTTACTAGAAAGTAGATAAATCCTTTAATAATGTTTAGAATATTAGTTGGTGATAAAAATCTTTAGCATATTAATTTTTTTATTAGGTAATAATGTTGGCTTCAACCCATTAATGGCCCACAGCTGGGCAAGGGTCTCTCCTCTTGAGGAGGCTTAGAGCAGCTATACTCAATGTGCGGCGCGCCAGGCTTTTGTAGTAGAAATTAATCATATTACCAAATTTTTTTATTTCTTTGTTTTGCACTCGAGGGCCTCCGACTTAACGTGCCCACCGAAGCACGAAAACGCTCAAAACGCTCAAGAATAGCAAGAATAACTAGCGCTCACCGCGCCCGCTGTTGCTTAGTCGATCACTTAGGATCGACGCCACTGTGAGCGCTTCTACCGGTGCGTCATAGCAACAGAACTACTTGCCACTAAAAGTGCTACGATAGGACTAACGAGTAGAACTAGTGGGAACAAAGCAAAAGTTGCATTAGTTGGTTAACCGGACTAACAATCGAACTACTGCCACTAGATATGAAATTCCATAAGCATAATTTGAAGTCTGCCAACTCACAGTGGGCTAGTGTGGTGACTAACACCCAATCGTCTTCCGTATGTGAGTAATCTTGAACCCAACGTAGATAGTAGCAAGCTTACCACTGTCTCCTTAGTAAATTATATATCATATGACCAGAAGGAAACTGGTACAAAACCGTATTGTATAATAATAAATAAAAAATAAACTGGTACAAAACCGTTGTAATGTACGAGTATATACAGGGTTATTTGTAACTCGACGTATTCCTGGCGGGAGCTGATGAAGGAGCCAAAATGCAATGTATTTGAAGTTCATTTGTATGAGCAAAAAAAAAATCTTGCTACTTGTGGAGATATTTGCAAATTAAACTTTTTTCCTTATTTACCCGGATTTTTGCATTTAGGTACAAATTGAAATGGTTATTATTTAAAATTATTTTTCTAACTAACACTTCAATTAAGCTCACCCTACCTTATTAAGATGAAAATTCCTTCAGAATGAAAAACTACGAGCTACAACAAAAACAAAATTATTTTAAAAATACATGTTACGTGACAAAATATGTTGTCTAGTTCAAAAAATTACCATGACACTAGGCTTACAAGTTATTAAAAAAACTTGCCCATTTAATCAGCTTTTTAAAAAGGTATTAATGTTAATCCAAAAATATGTAATTCTTAACAAAAACGGCGTTTCACTCATCGTAGGTAGACAAAAGCGAGGCGCGACTTTGTTTTGGATGTCGTATTTATATCTGCTTTTCGATGTGGTTCCTGAGGGGTTAGTGTACTGTTGGCCGATGTTCCAGAAGAAATTAACAATAATTTATTATTTCAACATGACGGGTGTCCGGCTCACTACCGACTTACTGTGCGACAGTGGCTGGATAATACATACCCAAATAAATGGATGGGAAGAGGAGGGCCAATACCGTGACCTGCACGAAGCCCAGATCTCACGCCGTTAGATTTTTACGTGTTGGGTCACATGAAAAGTCTAGTTTATGCCACCAAAGTCAGTTCGATAGAAGAATTAAGACTTAAGAGAACGAATTATAAGCGCAGCAATATCGAAAAAAGTTTAAATTACAAATATCTCCACAAGTAGCAAGATTTTTATTTTTTGCTCATACAAATGAACATCAAATATATTGCATTTTGGCTCCTTCATCAGCTCCCGCCAGGAATACGTCGAGTTACAAATAACCCTGTATATAATAAAAAAATTTGATCGAAACTGTACTTTATTATTGGAACGAAGTTCCTTATCGCGCGTTATGAAAGGGGGCTAGAAGGAAAATTTTCTTACGAAAAGTTGGTACGATTCTTTTTGAAGTGATTCAGAGAGGTTTACAGAGATGGCGCTGTAAAACTTTCTGAATCACGCTAGTGTTACATACTCATATATGTATACTTGAAAGTGTATTATCAAATTCAATTTCAAGTGCAGTTTACACGAAACAGTGTTTAAACAAATCGTGCACTTCAAGTAATTTAAACCAAACCAAAAAAAGGGATTTCGAACTACATAGCCGACAATCCCGAGAGCAGCACAACACAGGCCGTCAGGGAATTTAACGTCAGCCAAAGTTATGCTTGGTGCACGTTACGGAATGATGGACAACATCCTTACCATTTTCGACGCGCCCAAGGGCTCTGCGAAGATGATCACGTACAACATACTGAGTTTTGCCGGTGGTTATTAAATAGGCAGAACGCCAACATTTTGTGGACCGACGAATGTACATTCACACGTCACGGACTTTCCAATATGCACAATAGTCACCACTGGACTCATGATAACCCACATCTGGTCCGTTCTGATTCGTTTCAACATCGGTTTTCGGTAAACGCATGGGCGGGAATAGTAAATGAAAAAGTAATAGGTCCTATTTACTTGCCAAGATTAAATTCTAGTACCTATTTACATTTCCTGACAAATGTTTTACCCGAGATTTTAAAGTCAAAGTCAAAGTCAAAATATTTTATTCATATAGGTATCACTGATACACTTATGCACGTCATTTTTTGGCTTTTCGGAAGGTGCTTTATCGTGGAGGAGAAGAAAAGCCTAAAGAAACTCCTCAGCACATCTTTTAAAAAAATATTACAAAAAAAGATAATAATACAAAAGTATTTACTATTCTGAGCGGAACTGGTTGCAGAGCTGGTCATTTCCATGCGTCTTTGTCATTTAAATACTCGTCTACACTATAATATCCCTTGCCTAACAATTGTGTCTTTACACGTTTCTTGAAAGTTTCTATTGGCAAGTCACGTATTAATTTTGGGATTTTATTATAAAAATGTATACCAAGCCCTATGAAAGATCGCTGCACTTTACTTAGGCGGAACGAAGGCGTAACTAATTGATGCATTCTTTTCGTATGGCGATTATTAATATCAAAATTTTGTTTATACGCGTTTATATTCTTCCGTATAAAAACTACATTGTTAAAGATATACTGGGAAGCTACTGTAAGTATACCTATTTCCTTGAACTTTTCACGCAAAGATTCCCGAGACCTAAGTTTATAAATAGCCCTAACTGCCCGTTTCTGGAGTATGAAAATTTGTTTTATATTGGCTGCTTTGCCCCACAGCAAGATGGCATAAGACATAACACTGTGGAAATAAGCAAAATAGACTATCCTAGCAGTTTCGACGTCTGTATACTGCCTTATTTTCCTGACAGCAAAAGCAGCCCTACCGAGTTTTGTCGCGAGATTTGTTATATGTGGGCCCCATTGAAGTTTACTATCTAAGGTCACCCCTAAAAAGACCGTCGATTCCTCCATATGCAATGTTTCGTTATTTAGTTTAAGAGATTTGCTGACTTTTTTAACATTAGGTAGCACAAACTCTATACATTTCGTTTTTTTTGTATTTAATAGTAAATTATTGATAGTGAACCAACGCGATACATGCGAAAGAGCACTATTTACGTCGTCGAAATTTACTTTATTCCTTTCACACTTAAATATTAGTGATGTATCATCAGCAAATAGTACAATATCCGCTTGGTTCTTTACATAATGTGGTAAATCGTTAATGTATACCAGAAAAAGAAACGGACCCAAGATCGAGCCCTGCGGTACACCCATCACAGCCGGTGACCCCGATGACTTAATATCGTTTATGCTGACTTTTTGTATTCTATTACTCAAATAAGACGCGATCAAGCTAAGGGCCTTGTTTTTTATACCATAGTGGCCAAGTTTAAACAGCAATGTTTCGTGCTCAACACAATCAAATGCCTTAGATAAGTCACAAAATACTCCTATGGCATTATGTGACGCCTCCCATGCTTCAAATATATGCTTTAATAGCCTAGCCCCGGCATCGGTTGTACTACGGCCTTTAGTGAAACCGTATTGCTCAGGATGTAATAATTTATTATTGTTGAAATGGGTTAGCATTTGATTCAATATTATCTTTTCGAAAATTTTACTAAGGGTTGGTAAAACAGAAACTGGTCTATAGTTATTAAGATCAGTTTTTTCACCTGTTTTAAAAAGTGGAATGATTTTGCTGCATTTCATCAGATCTGGAAAGATACCTAGATCTATACATTTATTAAAAAC
This sequence comes from Thymelicus lineola, assembly GCA_963932265.1. Taxonomy (NCBI): domain Eukaryota; kingdom Metazoa; phylum Arthropoda; class Insecta; order Lepidoptera; family Hesperiidae; genus Thymelicus; species Thymelicus lineola. The sequence goes on from OZ010680.1 coordinate 13,900,264, forward strand.
TGCGACCAAATATGGAGCTATAATACCTATAATATGCTGTATTATTTTCACCGAGATGCCCCACAAATCACCCGTATTCTTTACCTTCAGAGACTGAAAGGCCTTAATTAAGTCTCTAGCGGTTATATGTTGAAATTCAAATAAAATATTACATTCATTAATATGATTTTTTAATATAGAAAGTGCTTCCGTCGGTGAAGAAGCTAGTGAACTGGTTAATGTTATAGGAATATTACGGAAGTGATTTTCAAATTCGCTTGCCACGTCTTTATCAGCACTGATTATATTATTATTAATCAATAATTCGTAATTGAAATCACAGGACTTTGCGTTACCGTTCTCACTGTTAATTATATTCCAAGTGGTTTTTATCTTGTTATCCGAATTAATAATTTTGTTCTTTATGTACATTGATTTCGCCTGAATACAAACAATTTTAAATATTTTAGAATAATTTCTCACGTGCTCCTGGAAAGTTGGAGAAAAATTGTATTGTTTCTCGGCGTAAAGGTCATACATCCTGTTCCTACTTTTATAAATACCTACAGTAGCCCAATCACTAAAGGAGAACCCCAGTTTCCATAGAAACTCAGGCCTAAGTAGACAAGACTGGAAATTGGCTGTTAATTAGATTATTGCAAAAAGTTTAATTTCTCCAATTTTCACGGCTGCCAGCAATGGCCAACTAAGGAAATCCTAGAATGAATCACCTTAATTATAGGTTATGATTATGCTCGTGTCACAGTGCTATTTAATGTGTATGTTACACTTACGTTGGCGGGTGTCTATTATAATATCTACTACTTCAATGGTTTTCACCCAAAACGAATGTCATAAAAAGGTTGTATAATAAAAGCTATTGCATATCTCAAGAGATTTTATTAGTTATCATTATAATACATTAATATTTCGTGTAGTTGTGCAGGAGGCGTTATATTTCGTTAGTACCTTGCCCAATCAAGATACCATAATATACTCATTGTAAGTATGGCCACAGCAACCTCCTGATCTTCTAAAGATGTATAGGGAACGTTATCCAGTGTTCAGGACTTATTCTGAACCTTTGTCAGTCACAAAACAGGCGATTAAGGAGTCCATATTCATATAGTATTGGTTTGCAAGAAATTGTAGCGAAACTGCGAAACACATTCACCAAAACACAAGTACGAAAGCGAATACAATAGAAAATTAAAATCACTGTGTACGTGTCGATGAGTTTCAATAGTAAATAGGACTCCAAATACGCTGAAAATATTTGATAGTAAAAATATACAAGAACACGCGTAGAAAGATAAAAGATCGATGACAAATATGACAATACAGTGGTGTTATTTATAAATACTATGGTTACCAAAATGACATTATTAGGGATTACATCATCATTGTTGTCAATCGATTAATCGATGTCAAAATATTCGAAATGTAATTTAATAAAATTACCGTAACGATTGAATGGTAATTATAATATATTACATAGTTTTGATTTATATGGAATACGAAAATATGTAAAAAATAAATTAATATTATAATTATAATCACTAAATAATACATAAAATATATTATTATGTTCCATCAATCGATAATTATCAATCGATTCAATCGATTATAAAATCGTATGTAATGAGGTAAATACTGTGAAAACTTTTTTGCATTATTTTGTTCATTTGGCAAGAGCAGCTGAAGCTAAGATTTAAATATGTTTATCTTATAAATAAGACGAATTTTTTGGTATATAGTTTACTCTTGTCTAGTCCGATGTTCTAACACAGATTACATATGGTTCGGGGCCGAAAATTGGGGATCGCCTTTACTATTTTTAGCTAGATCTACATACTTAAACTTGAATATTTTATTAAATTCGTTATTTATGTTATTAGACAATGTGTTATATAGTTTTATTGGATCTCTTTGTTGTAATGTTAACTGCGTTTGCATTTTCGAGTGGATTTTTTCTTTAAAAGTTGAAATCTTATTTTTAGTTATTGGTCTACATTTTATTATTTGTTTTTTCTTAGTGACTGAATTATACAACGAAATTTTTTGTCCGCAGTGGTCTGACTTCAACTTACTGAATATCTCTTTATTTAAAATCTCACAATTGCAAAAGATTTTAGAGGACTTACTGCTGGAAATTTACCGGGGCGGTCTCTATTACCAGCACGATGGAACACCTGCACTTTTTTCTCGGCAAGTGCGTGAATTTCTAAGCCGTGAATACGGCGAGCTTTGGATCGGTCGCGGCGAGCCAATGCAATGGCCAGCACGGTCGCCGGATCTAACACCACTCGATTTTTATCTTTGGGGACACGTTAAAGAAATTGTTTACCAGACAGAACCACAAAATGAACTGGAATTAAAAAATAAAATTGACAGTGCTTTTGACTCAATTAAAAACAATTATTTAGTGTTATGGAAGTTGAATAGAAAACGCAAGCGTGTTCATTTGTGCATAAGGCAAAATGGGGGACACTGAACAATTATTGACTTATGTGTGAATGATTGACGATAAAAAATGATTAAATTCTTTATTGTAAATAATGGGGATTAATATTTTTAAATACGCCAAGACGGTTGACAGTTAAGCGCGGCGGACGCGTATCGACGCGGGCTGCACGCTCAGTGACCACGTTTATGGGAGGACAACGGAGCAACACAGCAAGCTTGTAACTTTGTGAGTTTTCAAGATACACCTTTGAAAATTTTTATGTAGATTTAGACGAAAATATTTAACATGTGTATCGGTTTTTGTATAAACAAAGAATAACGTTGTATATGGAAATATTAAACGTCGGGCAGCATTGGCTCCTAGAGACGAATTTACATTCCGTTACAAGGGGCCGCGCGGGTAGCGGTGTCGGGTCCCCTCCCGCGGCTCCCGAAATTGTAACTCGCCCGCGCTTAGAGCCTGTCCAGATGAGGCGTTTCACGCGCGAGTGGACTCGCGCGTAGTCTCTCGCGCGTTACCGAGATACTAGAGCTACATACATCCCGTCCAGATGCTCTCGCGCGTCTCGCAAGCCTATGCGCGCTGCACGCCGGAGGAGCTGCAGGCCTTTTGCTACGAGCCTTAACGAAGGCCTTCCAATTGTTGATGGATCAAGTGACTGTTCTGTGCTTATCATTTACTTACTTAATTTGGTGTAAACGACTCTGTAACCACCAGGAAAGTATTTCATTAAATTTTACTTTCTCCAAACCTTTTATCATTGCTTTTTTCCCCTTAACACTACAGTTTGGCGCCAAACTAAAATCTCCTTCTAAATTCTAAAACAACACTTACACAAGTGATACCCCTTGATTTTTTTTTGGCTTATTTCCTTTCGATCTTCTTTTCTAAAAACGACCCTAGAGATTCTTTCTTTCTATATATTTTTGTTCGTTTTCTTGGTGGTTACAGACAAGTAGCTTAACTTATTTTATTTCTTAGATCTAGTTGTTTTAACTTAGCTTCATTCTTTTACTTTTAGCTTCTCTAGTTCTGTTTATTTTTTTACCTAAATTATAACTTCTTAGCGTAATTAATTTAACCTTTTTTAGTTTATCTTTATTCTGTAAGTATGTCTAGACCGATAACTTTTAATTTAACCTTTTGAACAAGGCAGTACTTGAATACGAGGTACTAATTTGATTAGAGGAACCCGAGACGAACTTAATTCTTTTGAAAAAACAAATTGACAAAATTGGCTCTCCTTCTGAAAATTTACTAGATTCTCCATTAGAACCAAAGGTAGATTTGGAACAGACTCAAAACTTTGGAATATCTTGAACAAAAAATTTTAATTCTGGAATCCGGTAACACTAGATATTTAAAGAAAATAATTTCGATCACTAATCATCTAGTTCACAGATTAGAACGAATTGACATTGATTTAGCACCAGAATTACAAGAATCATACAATGATATTAAATCAAAATTTACAGCACTTGATAAACGCTTAGAATCTTTTTATGAAAGTCCTGATCACTTTCAACCTTGCGAAGAAAGTCCTTCTTTTCTTCCTCTAACTTGCCATGACGTTTCGCCTCCATCTCAAAATTCAACATCTTTAAATCCTCCGAATCAAACCTCAATTGTTGCTTTCCCAGACCTTCCTGTACCTCAAATTTTTCTTTCAAATAATATTTTATCTGATATACGTAAACTTTCTTTCAACGGTAAAACTTGTCCTAAATCTTTTCTAATACAACTTGAAGAATTCCGAATTTCAAGAAATTTTGATAAAGAAAAATTGTTAGCTTGTGCTTACGAAATTTTTACAGATAATGCTCTTCATTGGTTCCGCTTTCAAAAATCAAGGAATCCAAATCTTACTTGAGACGAACTTTGCCTTTTACTAAACCGCGATTTTGGACAGTTTGACTACGATTTTTAACTTCTTTCTGCAATTAGAGATCGTACTCAAGTTCCAGACGAATCTATAGTTGTTTACATGTCGATAATGGGTGGAATGTTTTCTAGATTATCAAAACCGCTTAGCGAAGATTTGCTCAACAATTGTTGCAACAATTGTTCAGATGAACAATTGGAAATTTTACTTAGAAATATTCGTCCATGTTACTTTGTATTTATCGCTCTCAAAGACGTTACAACTATAGATGCGCTTATTTCAACCTGTCATAACTATGAAAGAATTTTAGATCGGGACCATAATTTTAAGGAACCTAAATTTGATTCTAATCCTTTACTTGCAGATTTCAATTCTAAATCCTCTTTTAATAAACTCCCTACCTCTTCAATTCCTGGCACATCTAAAACTTCTAATTTTCAGAAATCTTTTAATAATCTTTTTCCAAAAATTATTCTTCTTCTAGACCTTACAACCCAAACTTAAAACATCTTAACGTTATTACTAGCGATAATTCTATGTATTGTCCTCGTTGTCGTTCTAACGACCATTCACTATATAACTGCACCCAACCTCGCTTTTTAATTTGTTTCAAGTGTGGTCGTAAGGATGTTAAAATTAATAATTGCCCTAATCGTTCTTTTACTCTTTACTCTGAATCAATTAATTCTTCTAAGCCCTCTTCAAAAAACTAAATTCAGACTTCGATAATAAAAATAATTCTTCAGATTGGCAAAATTGGTTGTTAGCACTTCGTAACTTCTTTCGCTGTTATAAAACTACTTCTATTTTTTATAATAGTGAAAAAGATGGCAACAGACCTTATACATGTTGTCATTAATGGAGCTATATTCTATGGATTATTAGATAATGGTAGCTCAGTAACTATCCTTGGGAATAATTGTTATTTGGAAATTTTAAAACTAGGTTTTCAATTATCGAAGTCTGAAGTCATTACTGTTTCTACAGCTAGTAAACATAAGATAAAATCAAAGGGATATTTTGAATTACCCCTTTACTTCAATCAACAATCTCATGTCATTAAAGCTCATGTTCTTCCAGACATATCACCCTCTTTAATCTTAAGTGTTGACTTTTGGAAGAAATTTGATTTACTTCCTCATATTCTTTCTTCTTCTTTTAACCCTGATTCTTGTAATACTACAAATGTTATCTCTGATAAAAAGGTATGTTCTTTTGACCATTTATCAGATTCTCAAAAAATAATTGCTAATGACATTATCCTACGTTTTAAAAGCATTTCCTTTGAGGAAAAGGGTCAATTAGGTCGTACTGATTTAATTTGTCACCATATTGATACTGGTAACGCAGCTCCTATTAAACAACGTACTTATCGTTTATCTCCAAAAAAACAACGCGCTCTTATTAATGAAGTAGATAAAATGTTGGAATGGCAGGTTATTGAAAAATGTGAAAGCCCTTGGCTGTCACCGGTACTCATTACTCCAAAAAAAGATGGTTCGTGGCTTTTTTGTGTTGATATTAGGAAACTTAACTCCATTACTCGTCGGGATGCGTATAGCCTACCTTTTATTAATGGTATCATTGATAATCTTAAAAATGCAAAATATCTTTCTAGTATTGACATTGCTAAAGCATTTTGGGAGATTCCTTTGAATCCAACAGATAGAGATAAGACGGCTTTTTACGTACCTGGAAGGAGGATGTATAGATTTACCGTAATGCTCTTCGGGTTGTGTAATTCACCTGCTACTTAACAGAGGTTAATGGACACATTATTTACTCCAGAATTCGACAATAAAGTATTCTGTTACCTTGATGATATTATAATAATTTCGGATAATTTTGATCAACATATTTCCATTTTGATGAAAGTTTTAGATAAATTAACTTACGCGAAATTAACGATTAATTTTGAAAAATCCAAATTCTTTAGAAAAGACGTTTCGTTTTTCCGACGCGGCATTCATTTGCTGCCAAAAAAGATGTGAAAAGATGGTGTCTAGTAACGGGCAATACTTTTACTGAAGTATGTTTTAATAATTACTGTGGGTAAAGCGTTTATTTTACAAAAAAAAAAACAGCGAGAACTTATTAAAGGACCTAATATTTTTTGTCATATCATTACTCACTAATGAAGTGAACAAGTTAAGAGTAATGAAGACTAACTTTTTTTTTGAACAAATATCGAGTGAGACACTCATTCATTCATCAGACACAACTGACAGCCTGTTTTTATTTATGAACGGTTAAATATGCTGTCGAAGAAATTATAAATTCATGACACAACGAATGAATAACAAACAGAAGATCTGAGACAATAATAAAAAACCTTCCACTATGTGATAGGTTGAAGAAAACAAATAACAAAACCAGAAGACCACTAACGCTGCGTCCTACGTGAGCGATGTACACTTGCGAGCTTTAAGCTGGAATCACCTAAACTGGGATTGTTCAAAACAATTATAACAATTTTCTTTATATTCTTTACAAATTAACAGATGAAGTGTAAATGACTGCAAAAACTGCCTAACTTCAATAATCACAAAACAGGGTTATACAATGCAAGAAACAAGAATTGGTGTCCCTAGGTTTCATTTTGAAAATCCTGAGGAGATAGTAGTACCGCAAAAATATAAATGTATGTTAGCGGCAAATTATTACTATGAAAATGAGAGAATCCTCGTGTACCGCTTACCGATTGTACAAAATGTCTTAAACCATTATCATAATTTTTTTATGGACGTAACATATTTTAAAAGTGCACTCGGACATTCACCCAAATTTATAGCATTCATGGATACGACTTGTCGAGTCATACAATCAAACCATTATTTTTTGCATTTTTACAGAAAAAAAGGAACGTACCTAACGTAATAACGCTTGACTATGAAAAGTCAACAATTACTGCGATAAAACGGGTCTATCCCGAAGTAAAAATAAAAGGCTGTTAATGTTTGTTTCACAGTAGTAATAAACTACTGTGAAAATAAACTACTGTGAAAGTATTTTTAGGACGGCTAAGAGACTAAAATTACGATTGACAGTCCAAAAGAGATATGTAGCGAAATGTGGGGGTCTATCTCGTTGGCCATTGCAATATACTTGGTCTGGCCATAAATACTGCTACAATTAAAAATGAACAAAATATTACATTTGAATTCGGAATCATCATTTTCATATGATTGTTTATTGCGTTTTCTCATTTTGGCGCCAATACACTGTACAATATTTTGCGATATTAAAATGGATTGGGGTGATAAAGAGAACCGAATCGCTGTGATTGCATCACACAAAGTATGGAGCCAAATGCAATTTTTAAAACTCTCCATACGCTTGGTATTAGTAAAATGTTTTTGTACCGGGCTATTAATAGGTACAATGATACCTCTTTTGTATGTGACAGAAAACGATCTGGCCGTCCACGTAGTGTTCATACGAAAAAGGTGGTCAAAGCAGTAAGGGAAAGAATTCGATGAAATCCTGTCCGAAAGCAAAAGATTTTATCTCGGGAGATGAAGATAGTACCTAGAACCATGTCGCGTATTTTAAAAGATGACTTAGGACTTGCAGCCTATAAGAGACGTACTGGTAATTTCTTATCTGATAATTAAAAAAAGAATAGGGTGGTAAAATCGAAACAACTACTGAAGTACTACACAAAGGGAGGTCACAGAAAATTTTTGTTTACGGATGAGAATTTTTTTACAATTGAGCAACATTTTAACAAAAAAAAATTACCATATTTATGCTCAAAGCTCTAAGGAAGATTCCCAATTAGTCGACAGAGTGCAACGCGGGCACTATCCGACTTCAGTGATGGTTTGGTGGGGAATTAGCTATAAAAGAGTGATTGAGCCATACTTTTGTGAAAAAGGTATCAAAACAAGTGTATCAAGCAAGATACCATTCTTGAGAAGGTAGTGTGGCCCCTTAACAACACCATGTTCAATAGTCAAGAATGGTCCTTCCAGCAAGACTCGGCGCCGGGTCATAAAGTCGGTCTACGCAGTCTTGGTTGGAACTTCATCAGAGCTGAAGGCTGGTTATCGTCTAGTGCCGATTTTAATCCGCTGGATTAAGATTTATGGTCAGTTTTAGAGAGTACGGCTTGCTCTAAACGCCATGATAATTTGGAGTCCCTAAAACAATCCGTACGATTGGCAGTGAAGAATTTTCCCATGGAAAGAGTGCGTGCTTCTATTGACAACTGGCCTCAACGTTTAAAGGACTGCATTGCAGCTATGGAGACTACTTCGAATAAACTTTTTATATTTTAAATTATTTTATATTTATGTATTAAACTAACATACTGTAAAAGTAATACAATCATGTTATTTGCAATAGAAATTTTTTTTCTTTGTTTCAGTATTTATGGCAAGACTATGGCCATAAATGAGTGCTACTCGTATAATTACATAATCTCCAGAACTTCTAACGGTATAGCGATGCAAATGTTATGAAAACGGAAAAAATATTCTTTATTTAATAATCAGTTATGAAACAAGAAACAAATATTCCTTTTTCGGAACTACTGCCAGACCGGTTATGAAAACGGCAAAAAATTTTCCTGTTTGATAACCAGTTACGAAACAGTGAAAAAAACAGACCTACTACACTTGCGAGCTTTAAACTGGAATCACCTAAACGGGGATTGTCCAAAACAATTTTAACAATATTCATGCAATAAAATTATAGAATGTGGTATATCGTTTGAAAGGTAATTTTATTGGCTTTCATCCTCTTTTTATATCATAACCAAATCTTATAACTTATGTCATAGAACGTAACAAAAGTCATTAATTTTTAAAATAAAACAAAATATGGTTTGGAAGTCCTGAAACCGTATAAAAAGGGCCGTGTGTTAAAAAATTGTCATCAGTCCAATAATTCACGCCGCTAGGAACAGAGAAAGTAAAAAAAATGGAAACCACGCCTGCAGAAGCCGCTCAAATCGTCATTCTACTCCAGCAAGGGTTGGTCTCAGCGTACTATCGCTCGTCAGCTTCATCTGAGTCAGTCCTGTGTCTCAAAAGTATACCAGAGGTTCAGGGAGACTGGAGACTTAGTGCGAAGACCAGGTTCTGGCCGTCAGCGATACACTTCTGTGAGAGATGACCGTTTTATTGTCTCCACTTCGCTCCGGAATCGACACCTGACCGGTGTTGAAGTCCAGCAGCGGCTCAGAGAAGTTAGAGGGAGGGCTGTCAGCGAGTGGACAGTGAGACGAAGACTTAAAAAAGCAAACTTGACTCCAAAAGGCCAGCCACGGGACCCAAATTAACTGCAGCCCACCGACAAGCCCGGCTTTAATTTGCCCGCGATCATTTAGATTGGGGTATAGAGCAATGGAGCCGAGTCTTGTTCTCGGACGAAACCAGAATGTGTCTGCATGGTAGCGACCGTCGAGGAAGAGTTTACAGGAGACCGGGGAAGCAATTTGCACAATGCTGTTTTGCGGAAACCGTGGCATAGGGGGGTGGGTCCTGTATGATGTGGGCAGGGATTTCTATCGAAACAAAAACGGAGCTGATATTCGTACCCGGTGGTGGTCGGGGAGGGGGGCTAACCGCAGAAAGATACATCAACAACATTCTGCTAGACCATGTGCTTCCCTAAGCCGGTTTTATTGGGCAGGATATGTTGTTCATACACGATAATGCCCACTGCCACACCGCTGCAGAGACAAGACAGTACCTGGAAGAAGTCGGAATTCCCACACTAGACCGGCCAGCCTGTAGCCCTGACTTGAATCCAAATGAACATTTGTGGGATGAGTTGAACAGGCGTGTACAAGGAAGATGGCCAGCTCCAGCGTCGATTGAGGACCTACAAACTGCTTTAGTCGAAGATTGCACCCAATCTTGTGAAATTTCCTGCCACTCTTCGACTAAAGCAGTCGAAACTCATCCGGTCGATGACAAACCGATTACGAGCAGTAAGTTAGAGACGGGGGGGGGGGGGGGGGGTAATAAAAAATATTGAGGGGGAAGAAAATAAAATTGGAAATAAAATTTAATATCTTTTCATTTTATTATATTTGTTTAGATATCCACAATTTCGACCTGTTGCATTAATACCTAAAAGGAGAAAGCCCATTTAGTATGGAGAAATATACTGACTTTAACATTTTTGTGTCTTGATAAAAATACCTTTATTTGATTATGTTATCTTATTAAATTACACATACTAACTTTAATCAATGTTAATAGTAGGAAATACGAGAATTTCAACAAAATTAGTTTGAATTTACACAGGAACAGGTTAACTTTTGCTCAGGAACATCGACTTTGGAACGCGGACCAATGGAGTAAGGTATTGTTTAGTGATGAGTGCAGAATTCTCATAAATCAAATTGACGGCAGGCAAAGAATATACAGACGCAAAGGAGAACGATACATTCAGACAAATTTTGAAACTACAGTTGCATACGGTGGTGGATCAATAATGGCGGGCATTTGTTTGGGAGCTCGCACAGACTTGGTAGTGATTGACAGAGGGAGTCTGACTGCAGACCGCTATATCAGAGAAGTTTTAGAAGAAAATGTCGTACCGTTTGCCCCATATATGGGTGACGATTTTGTTTTTATGCAGGATAATGCTCGGCCTCATACCGCTCGGGTAACTCAAGCTTATCTTAATGATATGAATATCACTGTTATGGAGTGGCCGCCGGCCGGCGAGATCACTGGATATGAACCCAATAGGGCACGTTTGGGACTTGCTGAAAAGAAAAGTTAAGTCCAGAATTCCAGCTCCTGCCAACGTGGGTGAACTGCGAATCGCCGTAGTTGAGGAATGGTGGAGACTATCCCAGGAGACCATTGATAACATCATTCTCAGTATGCCTAGACGGGTAGAAACTTTAATAAGAGCACGTGGAGGAAATACGTGATATTAATCACCATTTTTCTAATTTAATTAATTGTTATTTTAATATTAATTTTCACTTTTCCCGGTTACATGAAAAGTTCAAAAATGTACCATTTTTCACAAATAGCCTTTACTCGCAAAATCTGTTCTTAATGTGATCTCATTTTAAGTAAAACAAATGAAACTTTAAATAACAAAAGAAGTGTAGTAAGTAGATTTTAAAATAAAACCATATTTTTTTAATTATGGACCTTTTTTGTGTTCCGCTAAATATGCCGGTGTGTTTAGTTTGTTGTATCATAATCATAATGGAATCAATGCAACCTATTGGCCCGAAGGATCTTAAAAGATTTCTGATTGGCCCTTATCCAAACATAAATGACCCAATGGTTATCTTCTGTAAAACGGAAGTAAAATTACTTATTAATTTCAGAAAATTATTCCCAAAGAGGATTTTTTTAGTTAATAGGGTATACTTGAAATATTTTAATTTAATTTTTTGTCTAAAAATCATTGTGACACAATATTTTTTTCGAGAGTACTGGCTATGGACATTGTCTTTTAAGTAGGAAATACTAAATCAAATTATTTTCTTTACTAGCATTCGAAAGCCAATAAAATTACCTTTCAAATGATTTACCACATTCTATAATTTTATTGCATGAAAATTGTTAAAATTGTTTTAAACCAGTTTATCCCAGTTTAGGTGATTCCAGTTAAAGGTCGCAAGTATATAATATAAAAATATCTTCTCACAGCTTATGCTTACGGAATACAAAAAACGGACGTCAATAGTGTATTAATATAAGTAATATAACAAATATTATATTCCTGATTCGCGGTCTCTCCCAGAACGAGGGGATAACATTCACAGTGTTATAGAAAAAACAGGTTTAAACGCTTTCTGAAATCTGGACCTATCTACGTTCCACAACAGTATGTCACGTTAATCCAAACTGCAAAGAAAACAGGGCAACCCTACAAAGTTAATGAGATGACTCACGAAAAATTGCATGAATGATAAGTAAGTGGGTTGTTCGATAATTACTGTCGTTTTTTTTCTCATACATGGCTTAAACTGCATATTTCATGTAGTAGTGATTGCGTGACTTACATCTTAATATACAGGGTGTCCCAGCGCGAAGTGACCGCCCGGCGTCTATTGATTATGTGGACAAAACTATCGACAAAAACCATTAAAGTAAAGATCTTATCGGTTTGGTTTATTTTTTATTAGCTTTTTAATTTTTTTGTAGAAAAACCTGACTTCTTACACTATTTTCAAAATATTTTTTTTGTTTTTACATTTATTTTCATTCTGTTTTTTGTATTTACTAGCTGTTTTCATAGTTTATCTATTCGAGGTATAAAATCTACCTAAAATTGAATACGACATTTTTTAAAAAGAAATTAAGTGAAAGTTTTTTGAAAAAAAATACCATTTTTCATTTAATTTCGCTAAAAAGTTGGGAAAATGCCCTATGAATATTATTATTTTATTATTTATTATTAAATAACATGATATTACCTACAAAATCTCATAAGAATGTTTGTAGTTATCTCAGTTATTTACCGAACTACAAACTCTTGAATTATCCACCCCATTTTCGATAGTAAGAAGAGTAGACTTTTAAATCCAGGCTAGTAGATCATTTAAGTGTCTTACTATCAAAAATACCTTTTGCCCTTTGATAAAATAATTTTAAAGGTAAGGAAACAATAAAAACAAATGGAAATTTAAATCATTTATTTAAAAAAAAACAGTAATTCATTCATAACGTTTTCGAAACGACCGCCATTGGTATTAATACAGGCTAAGACTCAAAATGACATCCTTTGAGTGGTTCTTTGCACTTCTAAGAGGTTCGCTTTTATTTTTATGGCATTAGCATCAATCCTCTGTTTCAATTGTTCTCTCGTAGCTATTAGCACAGCATACACTTTTTGTTTAATGTGGGCCTCAAAAATAATAATTAAGAGGCGTTAAATCCTACCAAGAGAGAGAGGTGGTCCAGTAGCATGGTCCTCCAAGGTCTCAATTGAAACAAAGTATTGATGCTGATGCTACAAAAATAGGAGCGAACCTCTTGGAAGTGCAAAGAACCACTCATAGGATGTCATTTTCAGCCTTAGCCTGTATTAATGCCAATGGCGGTCGTTTCGAAAACGTTATGAATGAATTACTGTTTTTTTTTTAAATAAATGAATTAAATTTCCATTTGTTTTTATTGTTTCCTTGCCTTTAAAATTATTCTATCAAAGGGAAAAAGGTATTTTTGATAGTAAGACACTTAAATGATCCACTAGCCTGGATTTAAAAGTCTACTCTTCTTATTATCGAAAATGGGGTGGATACTTCAAGAGTTTGTAGTTCGGTAAATGACTGAGATAACTACAAACATTTTTATGAGAATTTGTAGGTAATATCATGTTATTTAATAATAAATAATAAAATAATAATATTCATAACGCATTTCCCCAACTTTTTAGCGAAATTAAATGAAAAAGGGTAATTTTTTTCAAAAAACCTTCATTTAATTTCTTTAAAAAAAATGTCGTATTCAATTTTAGGTAGATTTTATACCTCGAATAGATAAACTATGAAAACAGCTAGTAAATACAAAAAACAGAATGAAAATAAATGTAAAAACAAAAAAAATATTTTGAAAATAGTGCAAGAAGTCAGGTTTTTCTACAAAAAAATTAAAAAGCTAATAAAATATAAACCAAACCGATAAGACCTTTACTTTAATGGTTTTTGTCGATAGTTTTGTCCACATAATCAATAGACGCCGGGCGGTCACTTCGCGCTGGGACACCCTGTATATAAATTACGTGTCACGTTGTTTGTCCGCGATGGACTCCTAAACTACTTAACCGATTTTAATCAAATTTGCACACCGTGTGCAGTTTGATCCAACTTGAAAGATAGGATAGCTTACATCTCAATTTATAGTCGCAATATTATACATAATTTCCGCGTGCGAAGCTGCGGGCAACAGCTAGTTATTATATATTACTAGCCGTTGCCCGCAGCTTTGCATACGGAAATTATGTTTTAACTTATTCAAACTTTTATCCTGCTCTCCCGGGAAACCTTTTAATTTTCCGGGATGAAAAGTTGTCTAAAATATGACCCAGAGTATCAGTAACAACTTCACCAATTTTCATCGAAATCCGTTCAAGGGTTTTTATGTGATGCCCGGACAGACAAACAAACACTTTGAGTTTTATTATAGTATAGATTTTAAAGATTAGACTTTAGACTATCTTCAGCCAAAAACTGAGCGTCATTAGTAAAAAACAAGTTGGTTAAATATTAGGTTGAAAATGGACAATCAAAGAGACCATTATCGGCATATTTTATTGTTTTACTTCCGAAAGGGCAAAAGCTCGGAAGAAATTATGTGAAGTTAATGGTGAGGACTGCCCTAAACGCCAGTTGCCAGCGTTGGCTTACTCGCTTTCGCTCTGGAAATTTTAATGTGCAAGATGCACTTCATACTGGTCGTTCAACCATTACTGATGACGACAAATTAAGGCGGTTCCTCACGAATTAAAGGAAATCAACCTAACCAAACGCATTAACATACCTATGTGACTATTTGCTGAATCCTAACCAAAACGACCCATTTCTAAAAAAAATCATAACAGGTGATGAAAAATTGATTGTTTATGATAACGTAGTCCGAAAACGATCATAGACCAAGCGTAATGAACCCTTACAATCGACATCCAAAGCCAATATTCACCAAAAAATATACTTTTTTGTGTGGTGGGATTACAAGGGCATAGTCTACTTTGAGCTGCTTCCAAGAAACCAAAGTATTGATTCGAATGTCTACTGTCGTCTACTATCGAAATTGAAGAAGAAATGAAGAAAAAACGCTTTGAACTGGCCAATCGCAAAGGCGTGATGTTCCATCATGATAACGCACGACCCCACCTCTTTGATAACCCGTCTAAAATTAACAGAGCTCAATTAGGAACTGATGCCACATCCACCCTATAGCCCTTAGCACCATCAGATTACCAGCTCCCTTCAAAACCATTTGAATGGTAAAACAGAATCAGGCTGTTAAAAATGAGTTGGACCAGTTCTTTGCTTCTAAAAACCAAGGCTTCTTCGAACATGGAATTTTTCAACCTACCGAATATGGCAAAAGGTCATCCAACAAAATGGACAATATATCCTTGATTTATGTTTGTTGTTAATATATTGTAAATAAATTCAATTTGGAAAATATGAAAAAAAAACGACATTAATTATCGAACAACCCAATACTTCAGGAATAATGGGGCAATAATTTTAAAATTAATGACGATAGAAATCAGGTAAAGTGGCATGATATTAAGGTGCTTCATGTATAATAAGAAAAATTTGTCATATTTTTACAAAACTTCTTATGATGATGAATATGCGTAGAGCGAGAGTTTTAAAATTATTCACAGTTGGTATAACCAAATCTTCCACAGAAAAGATACCTTTACCCAATAATAAAAAGAGAGATATTCAGGAGCTTCTTGAAAAAAATTAATTCCAAAATCCTATTACAAATCTGACTTTAAGTATTTAAATTTCACTGATGTATTTTAATAATAGATACTTTTTAATTTACAGTGCCACTGCGAGTAATCGAGTATTTACTGATTGTCAGACTGACTACAATGTAAGTTAATTCTAAGTAACCTTGGTACTATTAAGTATTGTGTGGTGTAACTAAGTACACCTTTAATTTTGAAATTTTTAGCTTTGAAATTATTTTATTTATTTTGTTACTACTAAGGGGCCTTAAGTAACCGGATACTCAATTACCATAACCGGTTGGATCCTGTACCATTCAGTTTCAACCCGACGGTACTCCTAAATGGTGGAGAATAATTATTTGTATGCTTGGCTAAGTACCACAATATGTTTTTTCCTATATTGCATCAATTATAGCTATGGTGTTAAAGATATTCATGCAATGAACACAACATACCATCTTGTTTTATTAAAATAGATTTAGAACTATATTAGAGCACAATAATGACTCCAATCCCATGTCAGCCTCCCTTCTTGGTATTCTAAATTAAATTCGTGTTGATTTGTGGCTTTGCATTAGACTTATGTTATCACTTATTATTATTAAGTCATTAATTTTGTTACTGGTATTATTATCTCTCCATGAAACCTGTGTGGTTAGCGACCACCCTCCGGATTCAATCAGCTGCCACACAATTTCAAGATTTGACTGGCAGCTATAGAGCCAATACTCATATTCTTCAATATTAGCTTCAGCCGTATTGGGGCGGCTTAGAATACTAACCCCAATCTCACGCTGGATGAGTATCGTAAGAGGCGACTAAATCCGGCTCGCTGGTGGTAGGGCCCCTCGAGGGATTATATTGGTAATATTGATTTTAATAGTTAAATTAATACTATTATTGCTATTATTATTTTTCCATGGGGTTCACCTGGATAGCTACCACCCTTGAGCATGAGTCAGCCGCTAAACAACTCATCGTGTTCCAGCTGGGGGCTTGAGAGCCAGTTCTTTCATTATTTTTCTTTTCTCTTTCTTGGCCGGCAACGCATCAGCGATGCCTTTGTTGTCGTTGTGAAAATAAAAACAAGTGCCCAGGAGGATGTTTGCAGCCATGTTTGAAAATAAAAAAATATGTTAAAAAATTGACTTCTATAGTGATCTCATTAAGAAAGTGAAGCGCTCATAGCCTTGCGGCTTACGTCGATCCCAAGTGATCGACAAAGTTAAGCAACAGCGGGCGCGGTCGGTAGTTGGATGGGTGACCGCTAGTGGCAAAAAATTCTTGAGCGTTTCCGTGCTTCGGAGGGCACGTAAAGTTGGCGGTCCCGGTTGTTATCATAAGATAACAGTCGTTAAGCCATGTCGGAGGCCCTCGGGCGGTTTGAAAACTTTCGACACTCGGGTTGGCCACTAATCCCTCCACCAATCCGCACTGGAGCAGCGTGGTGGAGTATGCTCTAGGTCTCCTTAAGAGGAGACGTGTGCCTAGTAGTGGGCCATTAATGGGTTGAAGCCAGTAATCTCATTATACATTTTACTTCCCAATGCGGCCATACCGTTTCGTGGAATTTTTATCAAATATATTAAAAGGAAATAAAATACAATGACAAAAATTAAATAATGTGATGGTACTTACTGACGGGGGAGACCAATGGCTGCATCGCTGCATTCAAAAGTTAGTTCACTTTCTTATTTCTTCTTCTTTTTTTAATCTGAAGTTTAGTTCATAAAGGGGTCATAACCTCGAAATGCGGCTGAATACATTTATATTGGGAATAATTACAAAATTGTCGCGAAAATGTAACTGGTACGTCACAAACAGTCACAAACAATAACACTTCATTGCACCAATAAATAGTGTATAAATAATCTATGCTTGCACCGCTTTGACAGCTTTGCACAGAGTACTTAAACACTACGTTTGAATTGAAGTTTGAACCATGGAGTATAGAGAAGGACAGCCATCTCTTATGAGGTGAAAGTTGAAAAAGTGATCAGCTGTTTACTAAAAATAAAGGTTCCAATGTAGCGATGCGCGACTCTGAATGATTCCAGTCGAATTATTCGACTTAGTAAATCATTCGACTCATTCGAATGATTTATAAAAATTAGTTACTAATTTGACTTGATTCGACACAGAGTGAGT
The DNA here is from genome assembly GCA_963932265.1 of Thymelicus lineola. NCBI lineage: Eukaryota > Metazoa > Arthropoda > Insecta > Lepidoptera > Hesperiidae > Thymelicus > Thymelicus lineola. Next base: position 13,918,140 of record OZ010680.1, read on the forward strand.
ACTAATCGTGGATTAGTAATATGATTAGTAACCGTTCATTCTCGCGTCGCGAGTCGAAACGCTTTGACTTGATTCGACACAGAGTGAGTACTAATCGTGGATTAGTAATATGATTAGTAACCTTTCATTCTCGCGTCGCAAGTCGAAACTCTAATAAGTCCCGATTATGCATGTTAAGTGGTTGGGTGGATAATTTAATTTTAAGTGAAAAATTTTTGAATTAATAGTAATAATTTTTAAAGCAGTAGGTAGTAATAATTTAGTAAAGCTCTTTAATTCATACAATTCTTCACAATATACTTAATTAATTAAGCTTTTTGCTACATTTTCACTAAATTTTAACTAAAAAGTGCCTGTCCAAACGTATTATGTGATAACCACATTTTTATTATGTTCCATTTTTTTTTTCTTAAGAGAAAATAAAAAAAAAATCTAAATTACTTGTTTACTAAATTTTAACTACTAAATAGTCCGCTTACACGTATTAATTTACTTAAAATTTAGTTAACCACTTAGTCGAGTATTTAATGCGTGTTAACGGAACATTAGATTAGTTACTAATTTAGTAGTCGTTATTCGAATATGAACATTAGTATATTACTAATATTCAAGTCGAATGTGTACATTAGTAGTTGTAGATTATTCGAATAGTGAGATCATTCGAAGTCGCGCACCTTTATTCCAATGGCGCTAAAAATAGGGCGATATGAACATAGCTATTGTACACGGAGTTTATTGAGTTATACCTACCATCTGCTATAATGAATGGCGGCAGTGTCTGAGAAATAGATATTCGAACATAGCTGTTGTAGACCGCACCCTAGCGCCACCCGTAATAGGGATGTTGACTAATTTTAGGATTCAATTTTATTTTATAGATAGAACCTCAATATTCACGAAAAAAATATTATAAAAATAATAATGTTCAATTTAAAAACAAAAATTGATAAATAAAAATCATTATCAAATTTCTCACCAAAAACGTCACGTGACGTCACTAAACTATATTCAATACTATCTGTCTACTAAGTTTGTTGAATTTCCATATAAAATTGTTCCAATGACGTCATATTCTCAAAATGGCGTTTGAGGTCACGAGACAGTGAGTACAATTTTTAACATTTTAAATTAATGATATTTAATTTATTGTGATTGATTTCAATAAAAGAATCATATTTTAGGCCTTTAAATGTTACCACTAATATTTTAGACATAAATTTATATTAATTTATAATTAGTGTCAACATCCCTATTGGATGTGTTTTACGATTGGTTTGGTTTTACGGACACTTTTCAGACACTGAGATGGCCCTCTTTCTACCTCTATACTCCATGTTGTTGCCTTGGATTGGACTTCATTTCCTCACTCACAAGTTACAGATCCATGCGTCCAATAAATTGATTGTCTCGATTTTAAAAATCGAACTATTCACTGATTAAAAAGGTCTAACCGTCTGCCTTAATCTTTACGGAAACCGATAATAGATGGCGATGCTCACTGATCTGACATTATTTAAGTACAGGTTGGCACAAAAAGTCATCACCCTATCGGAAGATGCTATAATTTTTGCAAATGGCGGTAAATATTTGCTGTGCTGCGAGATTTTTGAAGTAAACATACAAAATACACGTCATTAACGGAGCGCAATAGAATCGGTGTCAAACCGTAATCGGTCGTCAAAAATTTGGAAAATGTGTAACGTTATTTATTACTTAATTTGTTGTAAAGTTAAAAAAACCCTTTCACATTAATTATAACAAATCTGACTACATTTCTCTTCTTTTTATTGATTTGCTATACCTGACTGAATAAATTATGTTCCCTTGAAAAAATTTGTAATTGTAACGGATTGTCAAACGAAAATATATTTTTATAACTAATTATTTAGTGTCTCATCTGTCTTCTAAGGTTTGATTTAACCATATTTTTGGATAATGCCGAAAAGGAAGTTAAACCTTGCCTCAATAACGAATAAGGCCGGCCAAACTAAAAAGAATACTACGTGTCACTGAATCTCAGGAAAATGAAGAACAACGCTTATCAGTCTTTATGAGGCAATTGACGTCCAGATTAAGTGAAAGCAATTCTAAGAGAAACGAAGAACTGGTGTCTGAAAAGAACCATCACTTACAACAAAGAATCAAAGAATCCGTTGTTTAAACAGCAGCGTTTAAAATATTATCGGATCGTATTCGTCAAGCTGTTTCGCGAAGTCAAGAGTTGGAGATTGAAGGCGTCTAGATGCCAGCGTTTAGAAAACGATAGTAATTGACATGTTATGTAAACTTATGAGAAATAACAGATTTAATATGGTAATACAATATAATTCAGCCTTCCAATTATCATCGTCTAGAACAGAGGAAGTTTATGGAACAACATGCCTTCTTTTAATGCATAAGGACAAGACAAGTTTACTATTTGTTTCTTTACTACCAGTAGAGAACACGAGAGAATTTTTTTTAGAAATCTGTACTAATATTATAAAGAATATGTACATAATATACGGAATACGAATTCTGTGAATACATCTTTGTGTAGACGAATCTAATTTGAAAGGTACCTACATCAGTTGTGATTGCTATAGCCATATTGTTTATAGAAAGTTACTGATTATTAGTCACGATCCCGAAAAGGGGTAGTAGGTTACGTTATATGTAGGGCTTACTATCCGGATATCCGAATATTCGAAATATCCGGATATCCGCCGAATTTTAAATCCGGATATTGGGCTTTTTACTATCCGGACAATTCGAATAAAACGAATAGTAAATAAAAAAAATTATATGTTTTTTTTAGTTGAAATATATTTAAAGCACCAAGATATAAACTTTATAATCATAAAATAGATACTCTATTAGCCTCCAATAATATAAAATATGACTAAATGCCAAAAAAGAAATTACATAAAAACCCGCATAGATATAGTTTTCATGAGACAACTTACAAAATACAAATAATAGCAGCCCGATATTTCTTCACAATACATGCAAGAAGCGTCCAAACCATGTTATAGTTATTTCCGCAATTGGAATAAAAGTAACATTTGTACGACGGATTTAATAGAATATAGGGAACGTTTGGGCACTCGCTGGCAGTGCTCAGCCTAGACCTTAAAAGAGAAATGATTATGGAGAATCTATTATGCATGCCGCTTTACAAGCTCACTGTATCTACAAAAAAAATTAAAAATTGAGCTCAGAAATCGAGCAGTTTTATGGCAACCCTCCTTGCATCGATGTTCTTAGTGCTGGGGGTCGTGACCCCCTCAACGGATCACTTTATCCCGCCCGCACTATCTTGCACCAACGGTTTCGGTGCTCTGCAGCGTGGATGGCCTTGTGCATCTTGCTATCAAGAGTGGTGCGGATTTGATCCGACCACCGAATCAGAATTTGGACTGCAACCTCGCGGTCTGGTCCCCTGGACTTTGCCGATGATGCCTAACTTCTCAAGATTGTCACCGTTCTTCCGGGCGATATGGCCTAAAATACTCCAGTACTCATTGATGGCAGATAGTTGGAAAGCCTCTCAGTCTCCTAGGTGTCCTGCTTTCGGGCTTTTCTATAACAATAGATTACTAAAATTTAACGCCTGTATGTCATGTAACGCTCCACTCGATGACAAAGTTGGAAGGCTCTAACAATTTAGAGACACTTGTCGTAGGGCGACTGTGCGCTTGGGCTACCATACAAATTTAGAAGCCTTAGTGCACGATCCCAAGGTAGAACTTGTAAAGTTCACGAAGGGGTAGCAGTAATCTCACTGGTGAGCCCTGCCTGGACTTCGAGCCCCCACTAGGGAATAGCGTTGTAACTGCTGGAGGCAGAAATAAAATTCAAAGCCACTATCCCTTTACATTTTTATACTTTGCTTCTATCTTACACTGTTCTTATCAACTCCCCTCTCTTTCCTTAGTAATTAACTCATGGTGATTAACTCCTGGTGATCTTTCTCAGGACGGTTGTTTCGCAGAGACCAGTGAATGCTGATACGAAGTTTTAGTAATGGCTAGGAGATGTTTCACGGGCTCTTTTGGTTTGGACCTTGACCACTACAATAAATTTGTCAAGTCCATCTAGTTAAAGATCACCAGAACACCGAAATTTTCTTTATAAAACATCTTTGTGAGGGTAGTATCGATGCTATGTTGAACCTATATTGGCAATCTTAACAGCCCATGGTATACAACACTTCCTGATACAACATCACATCTCAAAAGGATCTATTTTCTTTCACTCTTTTTCCTTAATTAACCAAGATTCCTTGGCATATAAAATATCTAGAAAACTAATGTCTTCAACTAGTTTTGGTGACATTAGAAATCTTGCACATAGCATTTATCTGGATTTCCTTCTCACATCCTCCTTGAATTGACAATACAGCTCCAAAAACTCGTTGACAAATTCGTTTTCCACAAGTTCTATAATCCTAGGGAGTTGACTAATTCGCTATTTCTGCGAATAAGCATTATTTTGCTATCTATACTCACTTACGATAAATTTTACCCTCTTGCTCTACTCTGTGGAAAAGGTGACGAGCTCTGCCTTCGTTTATGTAAAAACAGTAAGTATCTCAGTATCTAAGTATCTCAGGTTGATGATCTTTAAGCCAACGACAAAGGCTTTTCGCATGGTATACTCCCCATAGATATTGCAAGGAATAGGTAACAAAATAATAAGTAAAAAATCTGTCTTGATAGCTAAGATTACCGATGACTGCAATATCGGACTGCACTTATTAAGGACACATCAGTGCAGTGGTAATCGCGAGAGGAGTGATAAGGTTAGCGCAATAAACGCTCACAAACGCTCACACACTTATACACCACACTTGCAGTAGATTTTTACAAGTGTCGCGGGTGGCATGGACGCACATATAAGTATACGTACAACACATCGAAATAACACCTATGACCCGAATACTAATATTTATCTGTCACATAAATATCTGCCCCGGCCGGAATTCGAACAAGGAGACCCCTCGCTACCTGCGAAGGTAGTCACTACCAACTAGGCTACAGGGTCGTTCTTGAGGATTCTTCCTTGAGGGTTCGCTGTGATACTGGCACCCAGGTCGAAAATCTTGGGGTGCGTTATCTTTCAGGAGAAGACGGTACTAACTCGATGTGATGTGGTTGAAAAATATAGAGATTACCCTAAGAACATTCCTCATTAGTGACCAAATGCGACTCTAGGATGATGCTCATTAAGCTTAGCTGTGCGTTGATACATCTCACAAAGAGTATTGGGTTTTGAATTAAATTTTGAACGAGTTTTTGTAATAAAAATACTGATTGTATTCATAAATTATTTGTATTATATCTTCTAATAGTATTATTCGAATTATTCGTATTATCCGGATATATCCGGATAGTGATTAGGAACTATCCGAAATATCCGGATACGAAATTTGAGCGGATAATTGCATGCCCTAGTTATATGCTATATAAAACCCACCTAAATCTTATCAAAGTGTAAGGTTACAGAGATATAGTTCATTATTAATTATTTTCAAAAATTATGATGGCCTTAGGCCGCTTCTTTGAAACAGGGCCAAAAGCACCATACATAGGGTCCCAAACGAAAGTGAGGGCAAAGAGATCTGCTCTCCAAGTTCTAGAAGTGGAAAGTATGGTGGAAAACATCAAAATCCTTCTTGAGTTGAAGAGCTGGGTTAAGGGGAGTGATGGGTTATAGCAGCTCCTCACTGTACTTATTGAAGAGAAAACGCATCTCACTATTACAGATCTGGATCTATTGTCTTACCGTCTCCCAAGTCCTGCGCTGCAAAAGGGACAAATGTGGAACGACTGTCCAAGCAATTTATCCTGGATGAGAATGGTATCAGACATGGCATCGTTCTACGCAAAGAAGGGAACTAATTATAATATTTGCTTTCAGGAAGATTTTCTCTACGGCCTATCAGTGTTGGCAGAGTGGTATAGAGAATATGGCTAAATCCCAGCTACAATGGCTCTTGTAATAGGCAAAAAGTGCTGTGTGTGGGAGCTGCCCCCTGAAGTTTTTGAGCTGCAAGAAAGCATCTACCTAGGGGTACCTCTTCAGAAAGTCATTGGCGACCTCACACAAGTGGAAGCCAGGCGGGTGAAGTGGAAAAGTGCAAAATACCTCAAGCATTGTTTTAGTAGTTTCATACCACCTTCGGATTATATACGGTTGGATGGTTTAAGAGTCTATAAAGGACATCCTTACAGACATTTTTTTGTGTTTTATATAGATAATTGTCATTTGATAAATTGACAACGTTTACCAAATTGCTGTTCCTGTAACTTTTTACCAAGTGCTGTTTTAAAACTAGCAGGATTCGTGAATTAGAAGGGAGAGGTAGAAGGAAAGGGACCGGAAGCCTGTCGCGTTCCGTGACAGATAAGGTGATAAAATCATATCTTCGAAACGCGTACAGACACGCGTACAAACTCAATCTTGTATGAAAAATGCGCGCCGACCGTGAGAGTTAAACACAATAGTTCGAACAAAATAGTCATCCGATAGCAAGGCTGCTCGTGGACGACACACGTGGGATACTCACCACGTAGCGTTTGACAATTTTGATCGTTTCGTTGATGTTATACTTTATCCGGAAAAGACACACACCGCTGGAATAATACATCAATTTCCTATCGCTGAAAATAAAGATCTGAATTATATTGGAGCTACAATGTCTTCAACTCAAGATCATAACGATAATGATGAATTAAGACCACGATCACAAAAAAGTCGGCGCTTCATCACTTTTTAAGAGACATACGTATTAGGGAACATACCAAAACCACGTAACCCATTTTTTCCAACTTTTTACCCCCCTCCCCCCCCTTCGTGACCATCCGTAGTATATGAGAAGACCCCCCCCCTCCCCCCTAGTTTTCAGGTGGTAATTGATAAATACGGTTTTCAATACTTTATTTTAAAAAATAATAATTTTGCTTATATTTAACGACTATGTGGCGCAATGGTTGCTGAAATATTGACTACGTGATAAAAACCTAAACCCCCCCCCCCTCCCCTCTGTGACCAATCGTGGTGTTTTGAAGACCCCCCTCCCCGCCTAAATGAGGCACGTGGTTTTGATATGTTCCCTTATCAGAAACCCAAGTAGGTATTGTACAATAAAGATCAGCTGTTGACTGACTGAATCGAATTCGTGACACGTGGCTGAATTAGGGTCATCATAACACACAACGGATCGGCACCGTGTCGCCTTGTCGTCAACCCGGCGTCAACCTAATGTAAAAGGGTCATAGCACACATATGAGCTTTTAGCCGTATTGGGGCGGCTTAGAATACTAACCCCAATCCCACGCCGGATGGGTGTCGTAAAAGGCGACTAAATCCGGCCCGCCGGTGGTAGGGCCCTCGGATTATATTGGTAGCTATATTGATTTTAATTGTTAATTAATTATTGCTATTATTATTTCTCCAAGGGTTCGCCTGGATAGCTACCACCCTTGAGCATGAGTCAGCCGCCAAACGACTCGTCGTGTTCCGGCTGGGGGCTTGAGAGCCAGTTCTTTCTTTCTTTTTCTTCTTTCTTTCTTGGCCGGCAACGCATTAGCGATGCCTTTGGTGTTGCTGATGTTCATGGGCGGCGATAGCCACTTACCATCAGGTGGATCGTCAGCTCGTTTGCTGGCTATTTCCATGAAAAAAAAATAAGCTCGGAAAGGGATTGTTACCATAATTGTATTAATAAATAATCTATACATAAACGGTAATATAACATATGTGAGCAGGTAAATAAGTTACTTTCCATGTTTGTCAGGAAAGAATACAAAACAGTATGATAGATTGAGCTGTCAGATAGGTACATAATTATATATGATTGTTGAGACTTGAGACGTTATAATATGAACTAGCGATTGAATCAACTGATTGTTTGTATATTTTCATGAAATAAATGTAATAGTAACATTGTATCAAGAAGTATCTTTTAGTAGTTATTAATTAGTGATTTCGTTGGTCTCGTACAAAAATGAATTTTGTTTATTAAATATTTCTTCTCTATTTTTTGGAGGTTTAATGAAATAAATAAATAAATGCTTACAGTTTACACACTCATTCACCCCGCAGTAGGTTTCTATGTGTCGACAACACATCTCAGATTAAAGTTTAATCTGAGCAACACATACTCTACTATGGGCTCCCACACAAAACTGCGATGCGATGCGATGCGAATTCGCATCGCAGGAACTTGCGATGCGAATTTCTGCGATACGATTTAGTGCGGCAAACCGTTTGGTAGGGCGACCATTCCTTCAAGTGTAGTCAGCCGTACTGGACGTGTTTTTAGGAAGCGTAAGATGGATCGCAAAAAGATTATTGCACTGCTGTTATTGTTAAATAGATATAAAAGAAAAAGAAGATTCTGGGTTCATCCATTTATTACGATTATGAACTCTGATGGGAACTTTTTTACTCAAAAGTACTATGCGTTGAGAACTGAAGAAGATAAATTTTTTGATTATTTTAGAATGAGCATATATCTTCATTTGAAGAGCTTTTGAAAGGCGCCGCGCGTCTTTCTCTAAAGCTGTCTCAGAGCGGACTAAAATGGCGTCACCAAGGATGACGTAATATCGCAGGAATGTGCGATGCGAAGCAGATCGGAAATTCTTGCGGTGCGTTCGTGCGAATTCGCAGATATTTGCGATGCGATGCGAATTCGCGGTTTTGTGTGGGAGCCCTAAAACACCCATGACCCGAGTACAAATATTTAAGAACAGGACCCTTTACTTCGCAGGTCGCAGGCAGGGGTCGCTACCAACTAGGCTACAGCATTACTTGTTTAGAATCTTTCCTTTTGTTCATTTTCTGGATATCCTTACCTTTTGACATTGCATAACTTCGAGGACACATCGGATTAAGTTTTTCTTCGATTAACCAAAATGTTTATTTGAATACTGTGATGTGAGACTGGTATTGGAAATATTAATTTGGGAAAGGAGTATTTACAGTTATTTTATCTTCACCTTCACAGTTGACACATTTTTCTTGCAATGACGGTTAGTTTGATTTGACAAATTGTCAAAATATTAAAAAAGATATCATAATGTACCTAGGTTGCCAAAACATTGGTACTTACCTACATATGAAAATACCTCTTTGGTATTGTTTATTAGCACTGTCAGGTTTTTAAATATCTTGCTAATATTTATTTTCAAATAACTAAGGTCTATTAAAAAATAAAACCGATCAAGTGTATAAAAATAACCCTTCTTCTGACGCAGTCGGGTAAAAACAAATGTGAAATAATATATTTTCTTTTGTAGAATATATTTAATCATTATCGTGAATGATAATAATTTATTCATATATTAAGTAATATGAGAAAGTATGAAAATATCGATATCGATAAAATTTTCCTGAAATCCTTAGTTTTATGTTTTTGCTATTGGACGGTAGGTGGCGCAAAATTAAGCTTTATGTTTGGTTTATATACTTTTAAAGACTTTTAGGTATATTAGGTAGGTTAAGTCAACACATTCAATTTTTTTACAAAAATCTGCGTAATAATAGATTTAATGTTTGTTTTAATATTTATTTGTATGTAAGTGGTAAAACTATACTCACATATACATAAAAGTTCTAGAACATTTATTAAAAGTCAATTAATGAAATTGTTGCAAGTTACTTGACAACAGATGGCGCAAAGAGTATGGAATTATAGAAGGTTTTTTAAAAATGTTTGTATGACTATAATTATTTGTAGCTCAATCATGTGAATAATGTTGGTGTAAAATGTATTATTTTCGTAATTCTGATTGAACAGAGATAACTTCATAAAGATGGAGGTGCAGGATTTGAACCTAGGTTCTCGTTTCCCCGAAGTCATTAAGTAAGTGGTAAACAGAGTCTTCAATCTATTAAATTGGTGGACTTTAGAAAGGTATCGGTCTCTCTTCAATCTATATAATTGTGAAAATAAAAATCCTGGCACATTTACTAACTCATAGCCGCTGTAATCGCAGTAATGGCACTGCACTGGCCACAAGGATCTTTGAATTAAGAAATGTAAGATTCTGTAGCATAATGTCTACTGTCAGTTGTATGTTGTATTGTATAATCTTCGCATTTTGATATGTAACCCTTGTCTCAATAACAGTTGCGTGACGTCACACAAAACGAAAATCTACAGCCAGACAAACAAATATTTAACGAATTTTATTTTGTATAAAACTGTGCCACTTTAGTTTCGATGATCGAAATTAGAGCTGCAGAGGATAGCCACTTAAAATTTTATCGGAATATCGGAAATGTGGCCGCTTTAACAACAGCCATTTAAATAGAGGAATACCCATTTTGAAGGCACAAAAAATGTGTTTTGAGTTTTTAAGCTTTATCTACACAATTTCGCTTTATGATTAAATAATAATAGAAGGTAATTTATTTTAAAAATATATATATACAATTAAACTAGCAAACAACAACAATTTAAAGATTGTTCAGCTTGATAGTTGACGAGTTGTCGGCTTTTCAGTTCGTAATTCTGTCTGTGACGTCACTCAGGGTTTGACCTGTCATGCGAATTTTTTAAGCAAATGGCCGGCAAACGACCTGACGATCCACCTGATGGTAAGTGGCTATCGTCGCCCATAGACATCAGCAACACCAAAGGCATCACTTAATGATGCGTTGCTGGCCAAGAAAGAGAGAAGAAAAAGAAGGTAAGAACTGGTTCTCAAGCCCCCAGCCGGAACACAACGAGTCGTTGGGCGGCTGACTCAAGCTCAAGGGTCACAAGGGTGGCATTACCAAAACGCGCGGATAATATTAGGTTCAATTATAAATTAAATAAAGATTATTCTTTCTTTCTTTCTTTCAATTAACAGCTTTATGGTATACCGCTACCGTTAATATCGATTATAACTAAACTATGTTTATCCACGAAATTGATTTGTTATGCGAGCATTGCAAAACATGAGCATTCCTATTAGGAATGTTGGCCTTAGGCTATTTTGGTACAATGTTGCAAACGAAATTAATTTATAGGAAATAATATAAAACATAAACAATGAAACAGTATAAATATAAATTTAATTTTGTCAAAAAACCTATCATGATATACCTTTTTGAAATTCTTATGGTGAATTTTTAATTTAATACCCATATTGCATTATTAGATTTATTTTATTTTTTGATACTTCAAGCAATGGCATCTCGCGCAGTCACCATATTAGTTTTTTTTTTATTTCACTTACCTAAGAACACTTGGGTTATGACGACGAATTTAACGATATCTTAATTATACATTATAAATCCGATCAGCGGTTTGGAAGATACAAAGTATTAAATAATATTACATGCATACATACAAATAGGTATACACACAAGATACGCACGAAAAACATAACATTTCCTGGTAGTCGGGTAATTAGTTTTCGTTTTCAGAGGCATGTGAGCAGGAATTATTTTTATTACAATATACTTGTATAAATATTTTACCTAACACCTCCCGGCCATGCTGCCACGCGTATAAAACATTGTTATTAAACTACATGTTATTCTATTGACATTCAATAAACATTTTTGTGATCGTTTGCTGTGAAATACCTACAGGCAATTCCCGAATGAAATTTCAATTTCAATATTTTGACGTCGGATCTGGGTGCAAGCAAATGTAAGTGCCGGACTTTGAAGCTGTAAAAAATTGTTTGTTCATTTCATGTATTATTGAAGTTTCAATGACCATAATAATATGAAAATAAAATCAAAATAAAATATTATTTTAGTAATTCAGCTCCTAATAAATGAAACCGGTTACTAATGAATATACATAATTATCATAATAATAATGCAATTAATTGTCAATGTGTAACATGATGACATCGCTGTTAACCGCTAAGAAGTTTCGTAAAGCCAAACCTGGGTGTAGTATCAAGTCATGGTTATCACAAAAATGCATTGTCATCTTAAAAGTCTTTTATCAGTTTTCATTTTTGTAAGGAACATAAAACAAAAATCATCATTATTTATCTGCTTGTACTTAATACTGTATGGTAAGTATGGTATTCTCGCATAAGGCTCATGTTCAAATTGCAATAACTCACAAGTCCTGTAATTTAGAGCAATAATTTTGGTGTGGTTTTGTAGACAATATCCTTGTCAAACAATGAAACCACTAAAATAATTTGATAATGAGCTAGTTTTTGAAGTGTGTCACAAAAACTAAAAAAAAAACAGTGACATCGAGCATCAGAATTTTTTTATGATATTTGTACAATGATGTTTATTAGAGATACGTTATGCCCTTACAAATCAAATGAAAAATCTATTCCGAAAACACCCACGTTTATTGTTTGTTTCGGTACACCAATCAGCGCTTGTTAAATTATGTAAAAGGGATAGCATTACTAAAACCATAATAGTGAAAAAGACAGCTAGTGTTTGTCGCTCGCGTCACAAGTACCTTACGTTCGGCTGGCGCCAAGCTGGCGCGCTGTCATGCCGCCATACTTATTTTGTTAGAGAATTATTGAAATGAAATAAAATGCAATAAATCATGATTCCTTACTTGTGGTATGTTATTCCATGAATTTAATTTTTTTTACGTAAGTAATTAGTGCATTTACGCATAACACACGAAGGCATTTTAACGCTGTATGTCAAATCTCCAGCACTTCTGACAAAAATAAAAGCGTGCGTATCCACAGAGTATTGAGAGAGCGACTGCGAGTAATGCGAGCAAGCGTGGTCAATTGACTACTCTTTCGCTCTTCGCCGTCGGCGCGCTAGTAACCCATCTACCTCTTTTATACATATAATATCATTGTATTTGTAACTTTAAAGTGTATTTGAATAGTATGTGATGGTATCATTACCTTTAAAATAAGATTTTTTTACATCTATGGGACCATTAGACTGAACTTAAAGTCCAGTGAAATCTAAATTGTTCGGCAGAGACATCTTAAACATAGTTAAAAAAATGGCGGCTATTCTAAAAGCAAGAGAGCTAGTCTAGACCTCTTATGTGGGTATTTTTATCGACAAAATTAGGTATAATTTCCCTTAAATTTTCCCTAGTTAGAGACATCCTGTATAATGAGGTTGCCATAAACATCAAAGAGCTTCGTTAAACCCTGACTGGGTAATATAATAAAGCAATGAAGTAAAACTTATTTAGAAAATTCATCTGCAAGGACTTTCTAATATCTGCTCTGTAAAACTAGAGAATACCGTTTAAAATCAATACCAGCTTGGGTCTGAATGACTGTTTGTTGTGTTTAATTTCTTAACTGATAAATTGAGAGACCATGAATTTTTTGTGAAGGTCCAGGGACCTCTTTATTCTCAACGCTCGGTTAATGCAGAAGCTGCCATATAAGAAATGTCATGAAGAAAAACTAAATATTTAAAATGAGGAAAATGTCAGTTATGTGGAACAAATGATTATTGATCACGAAGTGTTGAAATACTTTGGAACATTGATGTGAACGTTAGGAGAACTGGAAATATATCATGGTGCAAAGTAAAAGGAATAGATTATTGAATAACCAATATCATAGAATACCTCTTCTGCTACATATTTTTAGATAAAAATAAAATAATGCGTGTAGCGGGTCTTCTTGACAATTGATCTTTTTCCTACGACAAAAAACATCCTATTATTATACAATCCAATCTTCCATTTACAAAATTAATTTTTGATAAGAACATAAAAAAACATAAATAAATATCTCATGCGATTGACTTTCACACGTGGCTCATTGCTCTTTGCATTCTAAACCTCTTATTCATAAAAATAAGCAATTAATAGAAGGCTTATATACTCTTTCGTTTCTTTCACTTTTATGAAAAACGATAAAGATAAAACATTATAAGAGTGCAATAGCTATAATAGGTTAGTTAAGCGTTTATGAATAAGGATGTTAATTACAACACAGAGTAGCATTAGCAAATAAAAGTAAATATCTCCGTCGTACTGAATTTGACTTGATTTCCACCTATTTTCCAAGTAATGAAGGAAATGTATCTACGGTAACAGATTGAAGCGTACAGGTACAGCAAATATTTGCAGCCGTGCTTCCTCACTACTGCGTTGCTACTGCGCTTGTAAAATTTGCAAATACGGTGGCACTTGTTTACTTGGTGAAGCTTAATTTACTTTGAGACATTATATTTATTTATTTATTTATTTATTTCTTTATGTACCATACAAAAAGTACAGAAACAAAGGCGGACTTAATGTTCAAAGCATTCTCTGCCAGTCAACCTTCGGACAGTAGTAAAACAACGATGGCGGTATATTTGATAAAAAAATTAACAAGTGCAATACATAATATACATAATATATAATAATAACATACATTACATATACTTGCACACACATTACACATACATTATATTATACTAGCACATGAGTAAAACTTTCGGGTTATAACCGCCACGATTTTGTTACTGGTAACAATACTGTGTTGTTCATAACGGGTTTAGTAGGCACTGCCACAAAGTAATTTATTTGAATTTTACAGCATATTTTACGGTAGGTTTTGATTTTGTATTGTTTCCTACATTGTGATACGTATTTTATACGTATATGAATGTGTGATGAGTTTTTGCATTGAATTGAATGGTGTGTATAACTGATTTTTTCCAACTATCGTTAATTTGTTATACAAACAATATCATTGATGAAAGGACATAATTTCCTTGTTATCATTACTATCTAATAATGTCT